>CAWVOZ010000168.1:0-157886 GCA_963931855.1 Philhelius festivus | reverse complement strand
AATGTTCAAGGACGATAAAAAAAATTAATCAGATGAATGTAAATAATTTGTGAGGCATAAAACGAAGAAAATAAAAGTTTAAATCTTAAAAAATGTATTAAACGTTAATTTTATTTTGAAAAAGAGCTCGCAGCTCTATTAACAAGAAGATTCTTAAAATGACAAGTCTTATGATCCGATAAGAAATGCTACTCGTATGTATCTGACTGGGCATCTTACAATCAATCATGCCGTAAAAAAAGGAAGAATTGTGATCATACCATCTTATATTTACGTACTGCTTTTGTTTACTAAAATGAATAGTTTTGTATAGAGATATTTTCAAAAAATGTTTTCTCATGTGTACGCTTAATTTTTTCCTACACATAATCAAGAATAAGATAAGTGCTACCACCTACTCCTCTTATAAATTTTTGATATAAGAAAAACCGATTTAATATTTTTGTTGACATGATTTATGTTATACAGAATCCTTTCCAAATAAAAAGAATTTTGTTACATACTAGCCATAAATGAATTTTAATCATGTTCATTCTTTGAAAGGATTTAAATATATGTACATATATACGAGTATTATGTTTGAACTTAAATACCTACATCCATTCTTCTTAGGAAAAGTTAAACTTATGATTTATACCTACAATTCAATTTTTTATTGAAATTTGAAAATAAATATAAAATTACAAGAACTCAATACATACATATGTGTTGAAAAAAATTGAAAATCAAATAATAATTACTTTTCATATACATATTTATAAATGTTGGCAAAAAAGTAAGTAGGGAAGTTTTAACTAACTCGAAAATTCGTTAAAAAATGGATATGCATAGAAGATTGGTAAAATTACAAGATCTATAACAAATGATTTCAGCTATACTGGAAAAAAAATTCGTAAAACAAGTAAAACCAATCAACGGAATATTGATAATGCTTAGTTTTGTTTAAAAATGTTTTTAAAATATGTATTTTTTTACGTTTCTACTTATGCAGGTATATATAAATGCAAAGAGCATTTTTTATAATAAAAATAAGAACTTATCATATTTTAAAGAAATAAAAAGTTATGGTAAATACGCTCATCCTCAATTCGATGACAATTTATATAGATGCCCTCTAAACAGAAAAAGAGATGAATGTTGAACAACTGGGTTTTAAGATTTTTAGAACATATTGGCCCTCTTGTAACAAAATGATCAACCGGTTAGGCCTCTGCTTGTGGTCTGAGTACCTCCAGATCACGAAATTTAAGAAAAAAAAAAATTTGGAAAAATTACTAACTTACTTAAACAAAAATGAATGTGTTTCAAAACTATTTGTATTGACGAAAGTATTTATGTTGTATATAAAAGTAGAAAAGTATGTTTGAACTTCCTTGTAGCTTCGCTAAAAACTCGATTGACATGGATTATTTCTGAAATTATAAGATCTATCTACTCAATAATCTGATAAGAAAAATGTTTTTGACTGACTAGCAAAGTATTTTTTTTTTCGTTATTTCGTAAAACTAGCAAAACCAATCAACGCAATATTGGTAATGCTTAGTTTTATAAAGTATATTGTTTTCAAAATGTTTTTTTACATTCCTACTTATGTAGGTACATATAAATACGAGCATGTTTATAATAAAAACTATTCACCTCTTAAAGCAATCAAAATGTATGATAAATACATTTCCCCCTCCCTCCCCCGATACCGATGACTTAGATAACTGTCGAACTTAACTAGTGGTTTTTATTATTTTAAAGTATCAAAAACGATAAGAACTTAATTTAAGAATTTGTAAAGATCAATATTATGTAAACATATATATCAAAAGGAGCTTTCTAAAGAAAAACTATATTCTGAAAGCAATTTTAAATTCAAGATGTGACTGCAAACCGCTTTTTTTAAGTTGACATCGAATAAAAAATGAAAAAGTTACTACTTTACAACCATAACAAAATAAATAAAAAAGTTTTTAAAATATGATAAAAACCAATAGATCGTTTTAAAAAATACATACATATGTTGATAATGAAAGAGGTAGGTATGTATTGAACTTCCTTGTAACTCGCTAGAAAATGGGTTTGCTTGGAATATTGCTGAAATTATAAGACCTATCTACTAAATATATCTGATAACAAAAAATTTTTGACTGACTAGAAAAGTTTTTTTTTCATTATTTCGTAAAACTAACAAAACCAATCAACGCAATATTGGTAATGCTTAGTTTCATAAAGTTTTGCTTTCAAAATGTTTTTTTCAGTTCCTACTTATGTAGGTACATATAAATGCAACGAGCATTCTTTATAATAAAAATAAAAACTTATCATATTCTAAAGAAATTAAATTTATTTTTTTTAAATACACTCACCCTCAATCTGACGACAACTTATATATGTAGGTGCTCCTTAAACAGAAATAAGATGAATTTTGAACAGCTTGATTTGTAGATTTTTTGAAAATATATGTAGGTGCTCCTGTAAAAAATGATCAACAGGTTAGGTATCTGCTTGTGATCTGAGTACCTCCAGTTAACGTTTTGATTGAAATTTTAAGAATACATGAAAAGAAAAACAGATTTTTAATTAGTTTTGTTAAAAATTGTTTTTAAGATATGTATTTTTTTACGTTTCTACTTATGCAGGTAAAATTCAACGAGCATTTTTATAATAAAAACCATTCACCTCTTAGAACAATCAAAATGTATGATTAATACACTTCCCCCTCCCTCCCCCGATACCGATGTCTTAGATAACTGTCGAACTTAACTAGTGGTTTTTATTATTTTAAAGTATCAAAAACGATAAGGACTTAATTTAAGAATTTGTAAAGATCAATATTATGTATATATATATATCAAAAGGAGCTTTTTAAAGAAAAACTATATTCTGAAAGCAATTTTAAATTCAAGATGTGACTGCAAACCGCTTTTTTTTAAGTTGACAACGAATACAAAAATGAAAAAGTTACTACTTTACAACCATAACAAAATAAATAAAAAAGTTTTTAAAATATGATAAAAACCAAAAGTTCGTTTTAAAAAATATATACATATGTTGATAAGGAAAGAGGTAGGTATGTATTGAACTTCCTTGTAACTCGCTAGAAAATGGGTATGCTTGGAATATTGCTGAAATTATAAGACCTATCTACTAAATAATCTGATAAGAAAAAATTTTTGGCTGACTAGAAAAGTTTTTTTTTCCATTATTTCGTAATACTAGCAAAACCAATCAACGCAATATTGGTAATGCTTAGTTTTATAAATTATTGTTTTGAAAATGTTTTTTTACGTTCCTACTTATGTAGGTAGGTACATATAAATGCAACGAGCATTTTTATAATAAAAATAAAAACTTATCATATTTTAAAGAAATTAAAAGTTATGGTAAATACGCTCATCCTCAATTCAATGACAATTTGTATAGATGCCCTCTAAACAGAAAAAGAGATGAATGTTGAACAACTGGGTTTTAAGATTTTTAGAACATATTGGCCCTCCTGTAACAAAATGATCAACCGGTTAAGCCTCTGCTTGTGGTCTGAGTACCTCCAGGTCACGAAATTTAAGAACAAAAAAAAATTGGAAAAATTACTAACTTACTTAAACAAAAATGAATGTGTTTTAAAACTATTTGTATTGACGAAAGTATTTATGTTGTATATAAAAGTAGAAAAGTATGTTTGAACTTCCTTGTAGCTTCGCTAAAAACTCGATTGACATGGATTATTTCTGAAATTATAAGATCTATCTACTCAATAATCTGATAAGAAAAATGTTTTTGACTGACTAGCAAAGTATTTTTTTTTTCGTTATTTCGTAAAACTAGCAAAACCAATCAACGCAATATTGGTAATGCTTAGTTTTATAAAGTATATTGTTTTCAAAATGTTTTTTTACATTCCTACTTATGTAGGTACATATAAATACGAGCATGTTTATAATAAAAACTATTCACCTCTTAAAGCAATCAAAATGTATGATAAATACATTTCCCCCTCCCTCCCCCGATACCGATGACTTAGATAACTGTCGAACTTAACTAGTGGTTTTTATTATTTTAAAGTATCAAAAACGATAAGAACTTAATTTAAGAATTTGTAAAGATCAATATTATGTAAACATATATATCAAAAGGAGCTTTCTAAAGAAAAACTATATTCTGAAAGCAATTTTAAATTCAAGATGTGACTGCAAACCGCTTTTTTTAAGTTGACATCGAATAAAAAATGAAAAAGTTACTACTTTACAACCATAACAAAATAAATAAAAAAGTTTTTAAAATATGATAAAAACCAATAGATCGTTTTAAAAAATACATACATATGTTGATAATGAAAGAGGTAGGTATGTATTGAACTTCCTTGTAACTCGCTAGAAAATGGGTTTGCTTGGAATATTGCTGAAATTATAAGACCTATCTACTAAATATATCTGATAACAAAAAATTTTTGACTGACTAGAAAAGTTTTTTTTTCATTATTTCGTAAAACTAACAAAACCAATCAACGCAATATTGGTAATGCTTAGTTTCATAAAGTTTTGCTTTCAAAATGTTTTTTTCAGTTCCTACTTATGTAGGTACATATAAATGCAACGAGCATTCTTTATAATAAAAATAAAAACTTATCATATTCTAAAGAAATTAAATTTATTTTTTTTAAATACACTCACCCTCAATCTGACGACAACTTATATATGTAGGTGCTCCTTAAACAGAAATAAGATGAATTTTGAACAGCTTGATTTGTAGATTTTTTGAAAATATATGTAGGTGCTCCTGTAAAAAATGATCAACAGGTTAGGTATCTGCTTGTGATCTGAGTACCTCCAGTTAACGTTTTGATTGAAATTTTAAGAATACATGAAAAGAAAAACAGATTTTTAATTAGTTTTGTTAAAAATTGTTTTTAAGATATGTATTTTTTTACGTTTCTACTTATGCAGGTAAAATTCAACGAGCATTTTTATAATAAAAACCATTCACCTCTTAGAACAATCAAAATGTATGATAAATACACTTCCCCCTCCCTCCCCCGATACCGATGTCTTAGATAACTGTCGAACTTAACTAGTGGTTTTTATTATTTTAAAGTATCAAAAACGATAAGGACTTAATTTAAGAATTTGTAAAGATCAATATTATGTATATATATATATCAAAAGGAGCTTTTTAAAGAAAAACTATATTCTGAAAGCAATTTTAAATTCAAGATGTGACTGCAAACCGCTTTTTTTTAAGTTGACAACGAATACAAAAATGAAAAAGTTACTACTTTACAACCATAACAAAATAAATAAAAAAGTTTTTAAAATATGATAAAAACCAAAAGTTCGTTTTAAAAAATATATACATATGTTGATAAGGAAAGAGGTAGGTATGTATTGAACTTCCTTGTAACTCGCTAGAAAATGGGTATGCTTGGAATATTGCTGAAATTATAAGACCTATCTACTAAATAATCTGATAAGAAAAAATTTTTGGCTGACTAGAAAAGTTTTTTTTTCCATTATTTCGTAATACTAGCAAAACCAATCAACGCAATATTGGTAATGCTTAGTTTTATAAATTATTGTTTTGAAAATGTTTTTTTACGTTCCTACTTATGTAGGTAGGTACATATAAATGCAACGAGCATTTTTATAATAAAAATAAAAACTTATCATATTTTAAAGAAATTAAAAGTTATGGTAAATACGCTCATCCTCAATTCAATGACAATTTGTATAGATGCCCTCTAAACAGAAAAAGAGATGAATGTTGAACAACTGGGTTTTAAGATTTTTAGAACATATTGGCCCTCCTGTAACAAAATGATCAACCGGTTAAGCCTCTGCTTGTGGTCTGAGTACCTCCAGGTCACGAAATTTAAGAACAAAAAAAAATTGGAAAAATTACTAACTTACTTAAACAAAAATGAATGTGTTTTAAAACTATTTGTATTGACGAAAGTATTTATGTTGTATATAAAAGTAGAAAAGTATGTTTGAACTTCCTTGTAGCTTCGCTAAAAACTCGATTGACATGGATTATTTCTGAAATTATAAGATCTATCTACTCAATAATCTGATAAGAAAAATGTTTTTGACTGACTAGCAAAGTATTTTTTTTTTCGTTATTTCGTAAAACTAGCAAAACCAATCAACGCAATATTGGTAATGCTTAGTTTTATAAAGTATATTGTTTTCAAAATGTTTTTTTACGTTCCTACTTATGTAGGTACATATAAATGCAACGAGCATTCTTTATAATAAAAATAAAAACTTATCATATTCTAAAGAAATTAAATTTATTTTTGTTAAATACACTCACCCTCAATCTGATGACAATTTATATAGGTGCTCCTTAAACAGAAATAAGATGAATTTTGAACAGCTTGATTTGAAGATTTTTCGAAAATATATGTAGGTGCTCCTGTAAAAAATGATCAACAGGTTAGGTATCTGCTTGTGATCTGAGTACCTCCAGTTAACGTTTTGATTGAAATTTTAAGAATACATGAAAAGAAAAAAAGATAAAATTATTATTTGTAAAATATAAAAATTGTTTTCAACACGTACAAAATATTTTTGTGCAATTATATTTTTTTGATACCACGTGCTTAACTCTAATTTTTTTTTTTGTTTAAATGGGATTAAAATTTAAGACTTGTAAGAAATAAGCAATACTGATCCAATATACTGGTTAAATTGCTTATTTTTATAAAAAACTAATTGCAAAAAAAAGAATTTTGTAGGTACAGACTACCCACAAAATTCCTTCCTTGAAAGAATTATATTATCGTATATATATGTAAGTACATACGTAAGTACAAATAGAGTTTTGAGAACTTACCTTTTTAAATGTTAATTCTTCCTTTTTTATGTTTGGTTTTCTTTATTTCACACTATTAGACAACCACGACGACTTTTTTATTTTAATTTTAATAAAATTATGGCGACGGACAAACGAGACAAACGCGCAGCAGCAGCAACAGACAATCTTTTACAAATGGCCACAGACACAGAACGACGCCGAAGCGACACCATACTTACTCAAGTTGAAATTGGTTTGAACTGAACGAATGTGACATGTAAGCATTCATTGATGTTCGGTCGACTAGCTTCCTGCCGATGGTCATGTTCAGACATACAAATGTCTTGACTCTTGTGTATATCAAGTTGCACAGTTTATTGTTTTGATTTTGCGTTTGATGAAATTTTTCATAAATGTTATGGCATTTTACATACAGAATATTGTTAGATTGCATACAAAATATGAAAAACATCATTTTGAAGAAAGTTTGTCATCAAATGGAAACATCAAACATATTCTGTATGTAAAATTGCATACATTTTATGATTCTAATCTTCAAATGGTGGGTTGGCAACAAAAATTGAGTTGAATCCAGACAGCGTTGGTTTTGGCGGTATCCAATCAAATTGGGATACGTGGATTAACCCTGCACTTACACTGGGATTTCGTAAATTTTTCAGACATGAGAAAAAATTGCCAAAGATATATTTATGACATTTTTTTTTTCAGGCTTTTTATTGAAAACAATTATTAAATGTGAGTTGCATTAATATGACTTTAATTTTTTAACATGTCTTGCAATCAAAACCTTGAAAATTTATAATGTTAAACTGAATAACTCATTAAATTAAGTTATTTTCAGGATTTTTTTACAAAACGAAAAACAATTTGTACAATTCGCAAGATTTTCGCACAGGTTTTTTACAAGTTTTGCAAAAGAAATTTTGGAAATTTGTTTTGATAGAAGAAAATTACTAATAAAAGAAGTTATTTTCTTAGAAAACAGAAACATTCAATACAATTGCGCGGTTTATAAAAGTTTTTTCGATAAGAATCTTGTAAATTTGTTTTGATTAATGAAAGAAATTCACAAAAGTAGTGTTATTCAAGTTTGAACTTGAATGGCATAAAACATCATTAAAGAATGCTTGATTTTCATTTTGGTTTGTACAACTTTTTTAGTTGAAATCTTGAGAATAAATGTTGATAAAAGTAAATACTTTTATATATACATGCAAGCGCTACTCAAACTTGCAGAAAAACAAACAATCGATGAAAATCCTGAGATTTTCACAAAAGTTTCGTAGGTACAATCTTTTAATAGATATATTGAAACTTAGTTAGGCTGAAAACACACCGGATAAAGCAAAACGTGTTTTTTTGTTTTGTAAATCAAGAGAACACACCGAATGAAACGAAACATAAAAACCAAAGCAAACAGAAAAATATGTTTCGTTGCCGATAGCTGACCTGTTGTTTTTTGCAAAACAAAATTTTATTTCCGTTTGCTTCTACGTTTACTCTGTGCGCAAATTTTAAATTAATATGAAAGTATATGTTCATTTTTTTAATTGAGGCAAGAAGCGCTATCTATATTTATAAAGATAAGGAACATGCCAATAAACTTACTATTGATAAGCTGTGGATTGCTACTTCCTACTATGACATCTGGAGATTGGCAAGATTAAAAGCTTATCTCTTTTCTTATAAATAACTCCATAATGTCTATTTTGTAAACACAAAATTGTTATTTGTAATTACTTGCCGTAGAGTTATAATCTTTCAGCCGGAGTTAAGCTTTTACGATAGTTCGTATTTTGTTTCATTTCAACGCACACCAAACGAAACAAAAGCACATAACGTTTTGTTGTGTTTTGTTTTATTCTGTTTCGCTTGGTGTGTGTTCAAATAAAAAATGTTATTTTGACTATTGAATCATTAACTTTTTTTTGATCCGGTGTGTTTTCAGCCTTAGTTTGTAAGATTTTACTTGCAAACAAAAAATTACTGTTTCGATTTTGCGTTTGATGAAATTTTTCATAAATGTTATGGCATTTTACATACAGAATATTGTTATATTGCATACAAAATATGAAAAACATCATTTTGAAGAAAGTTTGTCATCAAATGGAAACATCAAACATATTCTGTATGTAAAATTGCATACATTTTATGATTCTAATCTTCAAATGGTGGGTTGGCAACACAAATTGAGTTGAATCCAGACAGCGTTGGTTTTGGCGGTATCCAATGAAATTGGGCTACGTAGATTAACCCTGCACTTACACTGGGATGTCGTAAATGACAAAAAAATTCAGGCATATATTAATGACACTTTTATTTTTCTGGATGTTTATTGAAAACCCAAAAATAATTACGTATGGTAAATTGCAACATTTTTTAACAAGTTTTTGAAAGAAAATCTTGAAAATTTTATGATGATAAGAGTAAATAAGTCATTAAATTAAGTTATTTTAAGGATTTTCTTGCAGAACATATTATAATCAATGAAAATATCACACTTTTTTAAAAGTTTTTACTATTTTTGCAACAATTTCAAACGTTTTTGATAGTTTTCACATTAAAATTCGTATGAAAAGTGTCATAAATCACGTTGTAAGTCGTCATCACCTTTGGACTTGTATTTTTAACCAACAATTTCAATAAAAACAATTGTTTGCATAAAAGAATTGTAAAATTTCATGCATTTGATGTAACGTGACATCAATCGTCACATTGAAATTCGTATGAAAAGTTTCATAAATCAAATGTTAGATTACATAACCTTCTTGATTTTTTTTAAACCCACAATTTCAATAAAGACAATTTTTTGCATAAAAGAATTGTAAAATTTCATGCATTTGATGTAACGTGACATCAATCTTCACATTGAAATTCGTATGAAAAGTTTCATAAATCAAATGTTAGATTACATAACCTTCTTGATTTTTTTTAAACCCACAATTTCAATAAAGACAATTTTTTGCATAAAAGAATTGTAAAATTTCATGCATTTGATGTAACGTGACATCAATCTTCACATTGAAATTCGTATGAAAAGTTTCATAAATCAAATGTTAGATTACATAACCTTCTTGATTTTTTTTAAACCCACAATTTCAATAAAGACAATTTTTTGCATAAAAGAATTGTAAAATTTCATGCATTTGATGTAACGTGACATCAATCTTCAAATTGAAATTCGTATGAAAAGTTTCATAAATCAAATGTTAGATTACATAACCTTCTTGATTTTTTTTAAACCCACAATTTCAATAAAGACAATTTTTTGCATAAAAGAATTGTAAAATTTCATGCATTTGATGTAACGTGACATCAATCTTCACTTTGAAATTCGTATGAAAAGTTTCATAAATCAAATGTTAGATTACATAACCTTCTTGATTTTTTTTAAACCCACAATTTCAATAAAGACATTTTTGCATAAAAGAATTGTAAAATTTCATGCATTTGATGTAACGTGACATCAATCTTCAAATTGAAATTCGTATGAAAAGTTTCATAAATCAAATGTTAGATTACATAACCTTCTTGATTTTTTTTAAACCCACAATTTCAATAAAGACAATTTTTTGCATAAAAGAATTGTAAAATTTCATGCATTTGATGTAACGTGACATCAATCTTCAAATTGAAATTCGTATGAAAAGTTTCATAAATCAAATGTTAGATTACATAACCTTCTTGATTTTTTTTAAACCCACAATTTCAATAAAGACAATTTTTTGCATAAAAGAATTGTAAAATTTCATGCATTTGATGTAACGTGACATCAATCTTCAAATTGAAATTCGTATGAAAAGTTTCATAAATCAAATGTTAGATTACATAACCTTCTTGATTTTTTTTAAACCCACAATTTCAATAAAGACAATTTTTTGCATAAAAGAATTGTAAAATTTCATGCATTTGATGTAACGTGACATCAATCTTCACATTGAAATTCGTATGAAAAGTTTCATAAATCAAATGTTATATTACATAACCTTCATGATTTTTTTAAACCCACAATTTCAATAAAGACATTTTTGCATAAAAGAATTGTAAAATTTCATGCATTTGATGTAACGTGACATCAATCTTCAAATTGAAATTCGTATGAAAAGTTTCATAAATCAAATGTTAGATTACATAACCTTTTCTACTTCTATTTTAAACCTATAATTTCAAAATTATAGTTGACCTAAAAGCTATGTAAAATTGCATGCATTTGAAGTAATCCTTCATCAAACTTCGTGAACACTTTTACATATTTTTTATGATTTAGATCATCAAATTTCAAATTTCCCCTAAAAATATTCAGGTGAATATTTTGATGATCCCCTTTCACACATAATATGATTTTTTCATACAACGTATGAAACGTTTCATCATTATCAATAAGTTCGGATTTCATATTGTCTTAATATTTCATACGTTTTATGACTATAATCATCAAGTGGATTTTCCAACAACAATTCTTAAGTAAAATATTTTTATGAAAGAGGTTGCATAAAAGTTAAGACTTTTTTCATACAGTTGATGCAAAAAGCACTGATGTAGCGTTGATGATTTTTTCATACGCTGATGTACGGTGGCATCAAACTTTGCTTACAACAACAACTATATGGAGAGAATTTTGATGATTGTGAAATCATCAATTTTATGATTTTGACATCAATTGCAAAAATAAAACTGATGATTCTTCCATCAAATTTATGATTTTGCGCATAGATTTGATGATTTTCAGTTGATGATCGCCGATCATAAAATCTATGTAAAAAACTTTTTTCAGTGTACAAAATGTGGTTAGAGGCAAGCGTATCTAAGAGTCGAATGACCACATATTTGAGGTGTCGATAAACGCTGTTACGAATTTATACAAGAAATTTGTCACCCTTTCTCTTCTTGCTATAATCTATAAAGCCTATATTTTCATCCAAAGCATGAGAACAATTCCCATATTTGTGCAGATGCTCCGATAACCTACTTGAGTGTCTTTGATAGAATACAAGAAAGAACCCTGTATAGGTGATAGAATCATAACGGAAACATACATATATGTATGTATTTCAACAATGGTTCTCTTCTTTTATTATCTAACGGTTATTTGTATAAACAGTGTCTTACTGAAATAGCCAGTTACATTCACCGCATAAAATAATTCAGTCTTAACTCTTAACACTAGCGCTTCCGGGAAAGCCTATCATTTTTCCCTTGAACCCATCAGCTTTACCCGAGCCAATATTTCCCTCCCATTACTATACTCATTCATTCAAAGCCAATGCTAATACGTATCCCTTTTCATATAAATCCTCTCCAAATTGCCTATGCACTATTGTCAAACAGTTTGGTATAAGTCATAGCCTCTTAAGTGCGCGTAAAATCAAGACGATATTTCCATAATCGAAAGAAAATGAAATGACGGAAATGAGGACAAGACACCATAATGCTCTCACCTAGAAGGACTCCCAAACCCAATATAAGTATGACTTACAGAACCTTACAAATAAAGAGCACTTAATTTAATTGTTAGTCTGCGATGATAACAAGTAGGTATAAAACTGTCAACCTTTAAAAAGTTACGAGCAATAAAACTGGCGAAAACGTAGTTCAATCCCTTTATTCAAATAAACAACAAACATTCATATTCGTTTTCCTATTTTATCTGAATATTTCGATTTGGGGTTATAAAATATGTGTGTATTTCATCCCCTTCCGAATAGTTGCAAACACAATCCATCTCACTTGATTGATGCGCTTTTCGTTGTAAAATTGGTGAACCTGGAAAATATTCTAAACCTATAAATGGATCTTAACTTTGATGAAAATATTTTAGAACATGTATATTTTTTAAAGATTTCATAACTATCATATGAATAGATAAGCCATACTTAACGTGAATGAGAGGAACTCCAACTCATCTTCGAGTGAATGAAGTCAGAGAAGTCAGCAGGAATCAGTCAACCATTTCACCTTTTTTTATAACAACTCAATCATAAGCTTTATTCATCACTAGGAAACGACTCGGAGTGTATAACTTCAACAACAGAGAAAGGGAATTTCGATTGATTGCTCTAAAAACCATATACTCCCAAACCCCTAGCCAAGGGAAGGACATTAATTTTTATTTCGCTCGGGAACTAAAGGAGATATTGAGAAGAAGACAACGGAAATACAAATATCTTTTACGCAATTGTATAGGTAAGCAATTAAAGCAGACACCCTTTGCCTGGCACACATAAAGCTTGAGGTGTCTGTCGTCTTGACTGATTTATTGCCAACCAACTTTTACCCAGCCCTTTTTTGGTCAAATGGCAATCTTCGAAGGCAATACATGGATGTATACATATAAAACAGGAAGAGAAAAATCAATAGTTAAAAGAGTACTGAAAAAGGTAAACAAGAATTAATTATCTTGTAGTTCAAGATGACTTTAACATTTTTATGACAGAGAGCTTAGAATTCCTTGAAGAAAAAGATTTGGTTTAATATCCTCTTGGGGGTTAAGTCAAGGCACATATGCAATACATACGAGTAGGTATGTATACATAATTATCCGCTCATGATTTTTTCAAATATGTTGAGAAGCTAAGGAAAGATTCAGTTCATTTGTTATGTAAATGGATTTCTAAAAGGGCCGAAGTCCATATGAGTCGAATTAGGCAGACCAGAAAAAGCCACGACATCCATGTCAATCAATAAAAGATCATTAAGTGGACTAAAATAGATGGTAATCCTAATAGTATAATCTATTTTGGCAACGATTTTTGTTCGATGTTGAATGATGGTTTATGTTGACTTTGAGGGCCAAGGTTGCCGTTATAACGACTTTGTCACTAGACAATTATAATATGAGTTAAATAAATAAATTAGGGGCCATGACGGTTCAAAGAGAGGCTTAACCTTAGTGGCTTACAATTCTCAACCATTCCTGCGTAAGTGTTATCAGAAATGAAAGGGACCTACAATTTTCTACGTCGCCCCTGTGAAGATACCCAGTCCATGAAATCGATCGTGTAGAACGTTAATTGTGGCATCAGTTGTATAGTACATAGCGTCATCCTGTTTGAAACTAAATGTCCTTCACATCCATATCATATTATTTAGACCAAAACAAATCGGTTATAATCGTTCAGTAGCTGTCTCAGTTTTGCATGTTTTGCTTGTCTCGATATTATTTTTACTTGCGACTTATATGTAGGTACTATAAGGCAAGTTATGCATTCGTAAAAAAATTGAAATCGAGATTTTGATTAAAGTCGACATTACGATGATAGCGAAGACGAAAAAAGTGGGTCTCGAAATACTGTTTGTCTGTCAGCCTAAGCTGCTCGGCCGGTTTTCGTTCAGCTTGGTAGATATCGTTTGCCAATTTTTACTCCCACACGTGTTTTTCTTTTTTTTCTTAAGACCAAAAATAATGGTACCATAGGAACTTTTCTCGAAATATTTATTTTCTCCAAAACTGTCCCACAGGTTCTTTCAAGAAAAATTCAAAAAATTTCATTTAGTTAAAGGTAGGAAATAGTTGAAAACAAAATTTAAAAAAACAGTTATTTTTGGAACCCCTTTTGGAAATATTTTGTTGGTTTTTGATTTTCTCAAAGACAGTACAACCGATTTTGATCATTTTTTTTTATGCTAAAGCTCCCCAGCAGTTTGAATATTATTGTGTATTGAAATTTTCAAAAAAAATTGTTGGAAGATGTGAAAAAAATATTATTTTACCTAAAAATAACGGTACTCTCCATACAAATATTCAGAAATGGTTTTCGAAAATCGTACTTTTCTCGAAAACGGTTCCGAGAATTTTGCTACATTTTTTTTTCTTTCGATAAATTTTTACGATCTATAATTTAATAAAAAAAATTGCAATTATGATATTACTGACTGTACCTACCAGAGAACGATTTTTTCGAATTTTGAATTTTTCATTATCGACATAACGGATTTTAATGAAAATTTTTATAGAGAAGTTTCTTAAAAGTTAAAAAAACTTTAAGTAAAATGGCGAAAAATTTTTAACAGTATGATACTACTTAACAATTTGCTAACTTTAAAGTAGTTTACTAACTTATTCTTAATCTTAGCCATTTTCTAACTAGTATCGTATTAAAGCAATTTTCAGAATAAATTGCTTCTGAACACATTTAAAACAATGACAGTTCGTGCAAAAAACTAAGTAAGTAGATCTTTCGTGTCGTGTTTAAATAGCACGATACTAAACAAATAAAATAGGTATTCGATGATTTAAATTTTAATAAAAGGGTAGAGAAAGTATGATGCTATATTCGATTAAAATTTGCAAAATCGTTGCTTCAGCCTAGTTTCATACTAAAACAGCTTTAACATCGTACTAATTCAACTAAAATTTTGTGCCAATGTTATAAGAGATAACTGTTCATAAGCATAAGATTCATTTTTTAGACTCTTTAAGTGGTAAAAGATAAAAACAGCAAATATAAATTTATGCAATAACAAAAAATAAATGATTTTTTTTTTTTTCAAAATTAAAAAAAAAATTGTTTTTTAGGTTTTGAAATGCAATATTTTTGAAGCCTTTTTGAATCTTTTCTTTAGAAAATTTTAACAAAATCCGTTATGCCAATAATGAAAAATTCAAAATTCGAAAAAAATGGTTCTATGGTAAGTGCAGTCGGTAATATCTTAATTTCAACTTTTTTATTAAATTATATAGATCTTAAACAAATATTTAAAGAAAAAAATGTTATCAAAATTCGAGGCGCCATTTTCGACAAACATACAATTTCTTAACATTTAATTTTAAAATTAAATAAAATTTTTTCACTAAAAATTTGTATTCGTTAACGTAAAAAAATCGAATATGGGGTTTGCGAAATAGTGAAGTTGGAATTTTTTTTTAAATCAAAACATTTTTTTTGGGAAAATTTGCATACGCAATACTATTCAAATATTTGGGGAACTTCAGTATAAGAAAAATTACCAGAGGAATCGGATGATTTGATAAAATCAAAAACAAAATAAATGGTTCCAAGGGGGGTACCATTATAACCACTTTTCGGAATTTTTTTCAAGCATTACTTAGCTTTAACTAAATGATATTTTTAGAATATATTTTTAAAAAATTTGTGGAACAATTTTTGAGAAAAAATATGTATATATAAAAGTTCTATAAAATTCGTATGGCATGTACCGTTAGTTAGGTCTTGAAGAAAAAACGTGTTGGTGCGAAAATTTAAAAACGAATAGTTTTATTAATATATTTTTTTGTATGCGAAATTTCCTTAAATTTTTTTCTTTATAGTTAAATATCTAAAATTGACATACCAAAAGAAAAAAATTTGAGGAAATTTCGCTCACCCGCTAAAATATTTAATTTTTAAGAAAAAAAAATTAATTGTTCTTTTTTCAAAAATCAACAAAATATTGTTTTCCAAAATTTTGATACATAATATTATTATAAATTTCAAGAAGCTTTTGTATAAAAGCTTTGATCGAAAGTCGAAAAAACGGTCTAATGTTTTCTGAAATTATTTTCTTAAATGTATACTATTATAAGGTTAAAACTGTTAAAAAAAAGTTTTGTTTTAGAAATTTTTTAAGGAATTTTCGTACAAAAAATATATATTTTTTTTTATAGTTTGGACACACTTAATGACTATCCTTATAATGTTATGAATTTATACAGTGCGAGCATTTGGAAAATGTGTAGAGGATTTAATAGGAGATGACGATACACCAGTGGCGTAGCGAGAGGGAGGCAAAGGGGGCACAGGCCCCGGGCGGCACTTTGCTTGGGGCGGCAATTTTTCAAAATATCCGGGCGGCACTTTGCTGCAATTTTTCTAAATACGTTAATGTAAATTGTTTTTGTATGTTATTTTTTATATTTTCTTTTCATTACGATACCTTTTTCTGTGGATAAATTTTATCAGTCAGATAAATTATTTAAAAGTTTTCGAGCGGTAACACTGCTTCACATTCAATAACAATAAACCTACATAATGTAAATAGAAAAGTATCCTCTTTCACATCAACCAAAATTTTCAAACATTTCATTCGACTATTTCCGAGCCACCAACAGCTTTTTTTCGTTTCACCATTGAAAATAAAGCTTTAGATATTCAAAGAACACTCAGTCACGAAAGGAAATACACATCACACCCATCAGGTGTAAGCTTACTTTTGTAAAAAATTTAAATTGTGAAAAAATATACTGTCCTTTTCGGAAATATATTTTTTCCTTTTGAGCTGAAAGTTCCGTGTGTGTGCGTAGGACGTAGGTACATACTCGTATATAAAAGATTTTCGCGCCTAGGTTTTGCTCTCGGCAATGATACCACGTCTTTCTCTTGTTTTTTTTTTTATTGTGTCATCGTCATGTTGTGTCTGAGATGTGTATTGCGCCATAAGGAAGTGTGAAGTACAATGATCGACAACGAATCTGATTTGGAACAGTAAATGATTGTTTCATTCTATGTGTGTCCTGGTGCACTGCAAAGCTTTTTCGTTTGCCTTCTTTCGACTACCACTCATGAGCAGCGTTCGAATCTTACTCCAATCGGAGTAAATTTACTTCAATTTTACGAAAGAAAACAGATCTACCTCGTTACTCCATTTTTTTTAAGATTTAGGTAGGTACTAATTTTTTTCACACTGAAAAATTCAAATTTTTTTTAGCCAAACCACATGAAAGGGAATGACCACTGTGTTAATAAATTTTGCAACCAACTCTGACTTTAAATTACTAAATCTAAATCTACTCCAGAAATTTTCAATTCGTTTATTTTTTTATAATTTTTTTTTATAAAATTTTAAGGCGAGAAGTTGAGACAAAAACATTTCGTTTGTTTCGACTGATTCGATGTGAGTTGGCTGGATTTATTGCTCGAATAATTGTTCGACATTTATCCGCCATGGAGATCGGCACTGAGCAAGAGAATTTTATTTAAAATTCTCAAATTTGCAGGTTCATTTATTCTTCATTGTAGAAAGTTTAGTTTTCACAATAAAGGAGCTAGAGCTTATGTTGAGAATTTTTCAAGGCGGCACATTTTACGAAGTTCTTATAACTTAGACTGACAGTTCTTTCGAGAAAGTAAAAACAAATCGGACATACGTATAGGTATGTTAAATCTTATCAAAAATAGTTTTGAAAAAATTTAAAGCAAAGGTAATACATGTTTTGCTAAGTAATTGGTGAATCTTTGAAATAGATAATTAGAAGTCTCGATTCCATCTAAGATAAGCTGTGGAAATTTCGTTGAGCTGCAAAAAAACATGTTTACCATTTTTAAAAGATAAAACCAGTTGTGAACACCTTAATTTTGATGGGCTGTTGTGAAATATGTTTACGTTAAAAATAATCCTTGGCCAATATTTCTGTTTCTTCATTTCCTTATGTATAACAATAATAGAAATAAAAAAATATTATGGGTACAATATTTATTACTATAACTATATGAATAATAATAATTAAAGGCAGTGCGGGTTGATTTTTTTTAAAACCGGTTTTATTTTTCAGCAATCATCACCCGATTAGACACTTCTATCTACATAATATAATATAAATAAATATAATAAATCTGTGAATAAAAAATTAAATTATAACAAGGTAAGTTAAGAAGCTGTTTCACTTTGATGTTTTTTAAAACAGCAAACAAAATTAAAGGCCCATAAAAAAATTGCTAGAGGCGGCAAAATTGGCTCTGCCCCAGGCGGCAAAAACCCACGCTACGCCACTGCGATACACATTGGTTTCAGAGGAAAAATTGGAAAGGGCATAGAAGTAGAAGGGCATTCTAGTAGTGCGGCTAAACAAAGAACCTCTATATTTGACAGTACGTCTGAAGTTAGGCTCCATGATAAATTTATGTGCATTTATAGCTAAATGAGTATTACGGTGGAATTGTTTGAGGGGAGGAATGCAACTGGCTATTACATCTAATGTTTTTTTTTTGTTTTTTTAATTTTGGCATTAATTCACATTTTTTTTCAGATTTGGATTAAGAAGTTTCCAATAAATTGCATTTACAAAATAATAAATAAAAATTTGGATTTAAATTTTCTTTTTTTTAAGTAAATAACATCAAACCAACTTCAGAATAGAGAAAGCATGTCTAGTATTTTAGAAGATAATTCTGATATAAGAACTAACTGCTCCACTTTTAAGTGGGATTTTGACGTTCTTAGTTTTAACATTATAAAAATATAGTTCCAACAAATATGATATGAATCAAACTTGGCTTTTCAAAGATTCTAGTTCTTAGTTAAATAAATTTTATCAAAGCTTGTAACGACACCAAGCATTCAATTACTCTTGAAACTTTAGCTTTAAAGAGCATAATGTACTCGTATATTTCGTAAGACTAAGTACACAGATGGTCAGATTGAGGACTTCCTTTTTATCCAAATATTTCCTACCCAAAAAATCACTGCACATAAGACTGCTATTTAGTTTGTGCAACATAGACGCAATCCCTATATGGAGCAAAGTTATTCCAACCACTCGGGGAGTATGTGCTCGAATGTATGTCAACATTTCACATCAAATGTGACCGTCATTTCATTTGAATTTTAGTCCTTTTCGTATTGAGCTCGTAAAATAGCTGCCGACATACAGCCAAAAGAGCACAGTGGAGTATTTGCATCTGAGATCTAATCAAAAATTATTCTACTTTTCTAATCGAAAGTAAATCAATTTTAAATTTTAAAAATATTTGAATTCTCGAAAAGTGGTTGTAGCTTTAGAAAAGTTCGAAAGTTTGAAGATTTTGCCCATAAAACCATTAGTTTCCTAGCGGATAACTTATTTGACTAAGATCGTGACTTTTTTAAAATTCAGACTTCACAGACAAACCTCGCTATTAGAGTGTTGTTCTAAGAGTTTAGGTATAGGTATTCTTCATGTTTACAAACAAAGAAATATAAAACGCAAACATTTTGTTACGAATTTTCTATTTTTAATTTAAATCGAACAAATTATTTTGATAAATTCATTTAGTGAAAAAGAAATAAGAAAATGCAGAATAAACATTCAGTAGAGACAAAAGTGTGGTAGGTGACTTTATTGGCTCTCTCTTCTTGACAGCTTCATCACGGCATACATCATAACTAGGTGTCATGTTGACACCAACCAATCGAAGGTCCTGTTAGGGTCCTAGTCAAGTTCCAACACTACCCTCTTTTTCCAAGATCAAACTCAACCGATTTTGGAACCTCCACTAACTTCAGTACAAATAAAGTGAGAAACTTCAAATTTTTCATCAGCTCCTGAACTTAATATAAAAATGCACCTTCACAAAATTCAATTAATTAACCATTGGTGGTTCCCGAGATATTAGGGAAAATCACAAAAACTGTAACTGACCGATAGTTAGAGCATTGTAATTTCTCACAACGGCAGGGTCAGTGATGAATACAAAGAAATAAATGGATATTTTTGGTTTTTCTATTTAGAAGGCGTGGCATCCATCCAGTTTCTCAGAATGTGTATTAATATAGAGCACTTACGATGGTGGTAGAATAATGAAACTTCGTTGAAGTAAAAACATTGAATGTTTGATATGGGCGGGTGTGGCACATTCTAAGAATTTGTATCAGTCAAAATATCCACTATGTACATTTTCGAAAAATCATAAAACTTTGTAGGGTATAGCGCATTCAACTTTTTTCAACTGACACAAATAAGAGAGTGAAGGGCAAGTTTTCCATTTCGAAAAATATTGAACTCGAGATTTTAATCAAAATTGACATTACGATGGCAAATTTTGACAGATAATTAAGGTCATACTGTTGAAGCTACATTTATCAAATTGGCTGTTATTTTGTAAGTCTGTCTTGCCAAATCAGTATCAAGAGCTATAGCGTTCAACAACCTGTGCAAATGATAAAAATTTTATGAAAGTAAAGCAACATTTCGTGCGCTTTGCTCATTTTGCGATCGCCACAATCGTCCCTCCGAGATTACTTTTCACAACGTTTTAGATTTGAGTTCAACGGTTCAATCTGCCAATACCCTTTGATGAAAAAAGAAACGCATGATCTTTCGAAAATATCACTGCTTTCCGTGAGGGTGTGAAGGAGAAATTTACATCATGACTTCGGCCTACATCCTTACAAACTTTTAATAACTCACGAGCTAACCGCCAAGGAGAATGACGTGTGTTCGCTAACTGGGATCTCGAGCATTTGGCCGTTGATCCCAACTTCGGTCGAAAAATCATATTTAATGACGAGTTCAATTTCTGGATAATTGGGTTAGTCAACGAGCAAAATGGTCGAATTTACGAAGATTACAATCCACATGAAACCCCCCAAATTGCAATGCATCTAAAAAAGTCACTGTTTTGTGTGGATTTTGGGATTGAGGCATCCCCGATCCATGCTTCTTAGAGGACGACGTTGATCAAACCAACACCATCAGTGGCGAGTCGACGATAACCATTTTCTTTTGGGCAAATTGGATGATATGGATACCTATAGTTTCAACAAGTCGGCGCTACGTGACACACATCGCGTGAAACAATGAACATTTTGCAAGAACGATTTCCAAACAGTTATTTCACGCGGAAACAATGTGAATTGACCACCTAGACTTAGACCGTTAGACTTCTTGTTGTAGCGTTTTATTTAGTCAAATAATCAATGGTCCAATTCAGCCTGATTTATGGAGTCATAGATAAAGAAAATTGGACGATTCGGATGCGCGCTACCCCATCAAAGCCGCGTCGAATATTGGATGGTATTTTATTTTATTGATAATGACATACATGATCCCTATAAATAGATACAAAATTTTTCTAATTTTTAAATCACAGTTTAAATTGTTTAAATTTTAAAAAAGAAATCCCTTAAAAAAAATATAGTTTTCTTGATTTCGAAATAAATGTACGTCAATTATTGTCATTTTTCGTCTTAAAAAGCAAAAGAAACGGGTCGCAATATTTAACAAAAAACGATAGCAACCAAATTTAAGAAAATCGATCAATCCGATTAGGTTGTAGCCGATAATTGCATGATCTGATGTTTTGTCTTTTTACGGTGGATATGTTAAATTTTTCAGACATATTCCCATTCTCTGTCCAACGAAGATTGTCACTATGGGCCTTATGGGAAGACTTTTTTTCGAATCAGTGGGTCTTACCGATTTCCAAAGCTATTGAAGGAAAATAATTACTCTTAAATATACCTACACCACAAACACAAATCACAAACCTTATACGACATTGTTTTTGTAATTTCTTTTCCTTCCTTCACCCCTTATCTGAGTTATCTGCCACACAGCTGTGGGCCCAATGAAAGAGAGCTGTGTCAATCGCGATCGATTCGGTCTTTGTGACCCGTTTACCAAAAACATTGATTGATTGCAATCACAATAGCCCAAATCAATCAATCCTAATGTCAATCTCCTGCCACTGAAACCGATGAACATAAAGTGAACGAACGAAACGAACGAAAAAAAGTTATGTTTTGTTCATTCAACTTTTTCTCAAGCATTTTACAATACCAAATTAATAGGAATGGACATGAAACAGAATGTATGTAGGTATATTCCTCATTTTATATAAATGGCGTGAACGAAGCAACGAAGTCGAAAAAAGCAAAACTTTCGTTCATTTTCACATTATTTCGGTCTCGGTCTGAACGAAACGATAGGAACAAAATATTTTAGTTGAATTTGAATGAACGATTGATAATATTTCGTTTCGGTCTTTACCTCGTTCGGAACGAAACGGCTAGATAAGAAATAATTTTGATTGAATGAACGATTGATTGAAAAGATCGAATCCTTGAACCAATCAATCAATGATGGATTTGATCTTTCAAAATGAACGATTGGCATAGCTCTACAATGAAATCTAATCAAAAAACGATCTCCTTCTACTCTTTTTACTGAAATTCGAGTGTTAACTTTCTAGTTATTCTTTTGTTTTTACAAAAAAATTCTAAATCAAGCTTCCTACCGAAATGAACAGATAATCCCCAATTCTATGGAAAGTTCACTCGGAATTAAAATTCACGCTTACATATTTTTGTTCAAGTAGGCAAACTTTAAAGGTTTGTTTACTGTTTTATTATAAGTAGGGAGAGGCAATCGAAGAGGTAATGGGCTTCTTGATATATTTTTTTTTTTTTTTTTTAATCAAATATTTCTGTATAATTTTTTGAAATGGCCAAGTTTTGTTTGGTATGTTTCCACTGTCCGCTATGGTATGTAGGTATTTGGCGGTGAATTCAATCGCAAGCTGCCGCTCATGGTTTTGTGTCTCTTTCGGCTTCTGATGCCTTAACGATGTGTTGTTGTGTATTTATCTCGCCCACAACAAAATTCACCGCTGAACTTAGTATCTATACAAAAATGGCTATTTCCGGCGCGGCGCCATACGTACAGAATAGGTATGCCAGTGGCCTTTTTAGGTGGGTGAAATGTGTCGGCGAAAGGATGCGCTAAGTAGATAAACTTCATTAACCCGCATCCTACATACACAACGAGAGGGCGATGCGACGGCATAATAAATGAGTACATCGGATGAGACAAATCAATTTATCGGAGCACCATATCGTTCTATGTACGTAGGTATCAAGGACAAGAAGCGTGCTTCGTACCATCATCCTCGAACTCGAACCCCTCTGCCTCTATCTCTCGCCATCTCTGATGATGATGGTCTGATGGGTTTGTTTGTTTTGCTGCAGGATGCTTGATGATTTTCATTCGTCCTGTTTGTTGTTGTTTATTTGTATTCAAGTGTAGGGAACTCCTTTATTTTTGGTTCTCATCAGGTTGTTAAAGACTTAATGGTCATATCTGCTGTCGATTTTAAACGTCCTTCAAAGAAGCTTCCTTTTATTTTTTTTTATGGTACAGTTAAATTTGCTAAACCGCAAGACAAAATGGTCAGTTTAATTAAAATGGTTTTGGCTTTAGAGGTTTTGATTTAAGTTTCCAATTGAATGGATTTCTTAGTCGGATGGATGAGGTTTTATCAACAAATGCGAATACCTGTGCGAATAAGTATTCGTCAGTAGGTATAGGTCCCTATGTTTTATTGGTATAATGTGTGGTCTTGGTGGATTTGTGTTTGATCACAGAACTTGTTGATTTTATGATTGAATAAGCTTTAAAAATGTTGCCTTTTTAAGAACTGGTAATATCGTTTTGTGGGACGCTCAGTTATAGGATTATTTTTCATAAGGTTTGTCCCTTTTTAAATTGTATGGTCATACGGTTGTGTATAATATAGTAGGTAAGGCACCTAAAATAGTGAGATAGCTTTTAATATGTCGATGTTGAGACGTTGCGTGGCGCTGGTCTCGTCAAATACATGAGTAATGAGTTAATGTGGAACGAATATACAAGTTGGGCCAACTATAAGTTTCTTTTTAAAAATGCAATAAAATGAACAAAATTAAATTTTGTTCATGTATTATGGCTTTATTAGTAAGAACGAACATTCCCATTAATTATAAAACACAACGTGGTTCAAATGGCTGGCTTGCCTGGATTCGCAGTAGCGCATTCTCTCAATACAATTTGCCAACACCTTGTTGATGGTTTCGCTCTGCAACTAAAGGATTGCTTGGATGATTTTGGCTTAAAGTGCTTGAAACGTTTCCAGATTGTTGGCATAATATCTGTAATTCAAGATTCCCTACAAAAAGAGTCCAAATTGCAGCTCCGAGGCGGCCAATTAACATCACCAAGACGGCTGATAACACGATTTGGGAATTTGGTGCGCAAAAAATCTATTGTGGCATGTGCTGTATTGTATGGCGCGTTATCCTGGATAAATCAGAGGTCGTCCAAATCCATATGTCTTCAATTTCAGTAAAAATAAAATACACGACTGGATCGCACTTTCTCTTATGAAAAAGTACTTTGGAATTTGAAATAAAGAGTATGGATTTATGCAAACAAAGTTTAAAAATCGTTTTATTATTAAATTTTAATATAAGAAATTTCTTTAAATTTTTCAAGAACAAAATGTTTGATGCCAATTTTAAGTATTTAGTAGTATAGATTTTAGGAAATAATGTCAAGAACTAATCGTTTACGCGTTTTGAAGATATTGATTTAAAAAAAAAAATTGGATTTTCTTTTCAAATAAACCCTATTTTTTTGGAAAACACTATTTTTGTAAATTTAAAGGAGCTCGTCGGAGTTTTGCCGTTAATGAGAAAGACGAAAATAAAAAAACACGGTTCTATGAAAGGTTCGGCTCCTGGAAATTACGCCCGCCAGAATTTATTTGTGGAAAAAAAAAAACGCCAGAAATTGTTGTTTGCTCAAAATTGGAAAAAGAGCCAGAAATTATCTAGAAAAATAAGCCAGAAATGTTGGAAATTGGGCCAGCTAGGTATGGAAAAAGAGCCAGGTGCCTGTAGCAAAAGTTTTCTTGAGCAACAGTACATAATTGTTAGTTGTGTACTCCAATTAATGTAAAATACAGTTTTCTGGCTTTTTTTCCAAAAAATAAATTTAATTTCCGCTGGTTTTCCAAATTTTATTTTGGTAAAAATGGCTGAAATTCTGGAAAGATTACCGTAAGAGTCTGGGCTTTGTATGAACAATTTTTGGCGTTTTTTCCAAATAAAACGGGCGTAATTTCCTCTGGAGTTACGTTTGCATCTTCTCAAGTTCCGAAAGCATCTTCTCACCCAAATCAACCACACAATGCAAATGTTTACAATAAACCACTTGAGACCGAACCAACGACGACGCTCAAGTTTTAATAGCAGTTTGAAAAAGCATCCCACATTCCTGAGCGATAACATAAACATTGGTCCACCACCACTTCATGCATCACATCTCATATTTATCTTATCAACATTGGATAATCTTCGATGTGATAAACAACCAGGGTTGCAAAAGCTTAAGTCACTTTTTAGCTTAAGCTTGGCTTTAATTCACAAGCTAGTGGGTGACTTATGAATTGAAAAAAATGTACTTCAGCAGCCAGTTACTGACTTATGAATTAAAAAAAATTTATTCATAAGTCAGTTGGTGACTTGTGAACTAAAAGCATTTAAATCATAAGCTTCTTAGTGACTTATGAATTAAAAAAAAATAATTCCCAACCTACCAAGTGACTTATGAATTAAAAAAAAATTGCTTATGCTTATGATTAAACAATTATTAATTGGAAAATGTATAAGCAACCCTGTAAACAACCACCACTTCACATAGGATAACAAAAACACTGAACGATCTTCGATGCGACCAAGATTACCATCTCAATCTCGGGCCCAGCAATCAGAGAACACTTCTATTTTCACCATCATCGTTTGGAGTCAACTTTCTCGTTTTGTCTTTCATTAATTTTTTTCTGAATAAAGTTTATTATCGTTTTTTAAAAACTCTTTTATTAAAACAACAAAACATATTTCTGGCTTAATTTTCGGGAGTCCCCTTCGCGGGTGTTAGTTGGTGGCATATAACATTGCCTATTGTTGGGTACGGACAAATAGCCGTTACAATGTTCCTTACAAATTAATTTTGAATTTTGACTTTCTTTGATTACCCCTATTAGGGTACCTCATAACTTAAATGTCTTGCAATAAGCTTACGCACAAGACTCGGTGCAAATTTCGTATGCAACTGACTGATTTTTCTTCTGAATAAGGCCATTTCTTCCAAAAGAGTTTTTTACTTGTCTTTACCTCAGCTTCCCTCCCTAGCGTTTTCATGCATTTTGTGTAAAAGATAAAGTATTACCTTACATCTTGAGCTCTTAACATAGCTATAACTATGTAGTTCAACCACAAAATCACATTCGTGCTCTCCAGTCGTAGATTGTTTTTGTTAAATTAATCTAAATCGATTAGATTTACTAAGGAATTATCTAGACCCATTATTTTTAATTGTATTGTTCCAAATGATTTGGATGGAAATTAATCCTTTTAAAATTAATACAATATAGGCTATAGGAAAAGACCACCTACTTATGTTAATTCCTTTTAATTATTTAAAAGGGTAGCTATATGCTCTGATAAACAATTTGTATTGAATTAAATGTCTAGACACAACCTTTTTCAAAATCAATTTATGCTACTAAATTAAAACACAATCAAATTTAATATATTCACATGTTCTGTGTCCTTCATTTATGTGGCTTCAGGCTCTTAGCGCCTTTTGTTCAACCTTATTAGAGAAGGTTAACACCTCATTGGCGGATAACTTTAGCAATTTCCTTTTACAATTCCAATTTTATTTATTCATGAAATGCTTCTATATACATGCATATGTATATAAACATACATATGTACATACATATGCATTAATGTTTATTAAGACAAATTGTTATATAAGTATGAAGATTTCTCTTAAAGCTGGTTCGCTGCATATTTTAATACTCTATTGACAGCGGAGGAGAATCTTTGTACCTTTGCTTTTGCCTGGTGCTTTTTTAAGTACTTGCACAAGGCAGAGCAGAGCACCATCGGTTCAATAGGACTATGTCCGATCAGGACCGGAGTAATAGGGTGAGACAGGAGAAAAACACATTGGTATCTTGCACGAGCGATTTCCGAACTCTGATGTGGGGTCGATGTTAACTGGCCACCGAGATCGTGCGGTTTGACCCCGTTAGACTTCTGCTTGTGGAGTTTTCTTAAGTCGCAGGTCGTTGCCAATAAATCACGAATCACCACTGGCCTTAACAATATAACAATGCCATTGTTCAAATTCAGTCAGAATTGAACGTTTCGTTTGTTTTATTAAATTTAAATATAAGAAACGCTCTATGGAAAACCCTTGTAAAGCAGATTTTCTCTCCACCATTTGTATGTACGCATAAAATTAAAGCACTTAATCGTATGGTGCTTCCGAATAGTGATTTTCGTCTTACTTTATATTGTGGAAGACCACTTTGACTGCCTTTGCACTCTAAGATCTATCACCCTAGATGGATAGAACGCGAAAATACAATCAGATCTATCGTTTTGACAACAAAGCAATTCATATCACTCCTTTACAATGTTCCCAGTTGTCATAGTACAAGAGTTGCACATGTACATGATACCTTCCACATAGTTCCCGTCGGAACAAGTACACTTCCTCCCATTTATCGATTACACTCCCAGCAGCGTGTTGAGAGCTATCGTCTATTCAGAGAAGTTTTTTATTTCATAACCTCCTTTGTTGTCGTCGCTCTAGTCAATGCAATTCTTCATCTTTTCTCAAAGGACTTGCGTTTCCAGAAGACGTTTGTGTATAATCGAAAAACTTAAACGGACAGACTCAGACAACAAATGTGATGCTGATGACGACTAGAACAGCAAGGTCTGTATATTTACAGCGACATGAACGGTATTGGTATAAGCTTTTATAAGTCAGCAAAATCTTACACATCCATGTACCTATAGCTAGCTCCTGTGTACACTTAACACTTGGATTTTGTTGTCTGGATCAAAGTTCAGCTTTATTTGATGGAGTTTTTTTTTTTTTTTTACGTTGCCTTAGAGACTGATGTTATTATGTGAACTTGAAGACTACTTTGAGGACTCTTTTGTGTACCAAAACAATTGCAGTGAAATTGGCAAAATAACTATCGCATTCGTGGCTGTGGTGGTTATGACATTGCAGTTTACAATCCCTCTGAGTCCTTCTTCGCTAAAAAGCAATAAAATTGAGACAAGTACCTACTCACAAGTATGCACTAGCTTTACTCTTTAGTTATCATTTAGTCTTTCCATTTTTACTGTAGTTGAGATATTTTATTAGACAAGAATCAGGGGTTAAATGCAAAAGAAATTGATCGCATAAACTTGCTTTTGTGGTACATAGCTGAAGGGTTTTTCCAATGCGGACGAGTAGGTATGTGGGATGTTGAAATTAAATTGAGCAGTAGTGTGTAGTTTGAGTGATGTTAAAGGGTCGTGGTGACTGCTGCTGGCAAAGGTCCTTTGAGGCCCATTAATCTAGAACTCAAGTGTAACAAAATCCCGAACAAAATCAAGTCGCACGATGAGATATTCGTTCCCTCGATTCATGTCCGTCAAGTTAGCACTATACCACTTCAAAATTTTAAAAATGTAATAATTGGATTAATTGTCGTGAATTTGTCGTAAATTTGTCGTGAAACGAAAAAATTTGTCGCGCTTGTTTTTTTAAAAAAATAACCCCCGGTAATGCTAACTTGACAGTCAAGTTAGCACTACCAACCCTCAAAATAGGGTAAAATGAACTCGAAAAAGAAAAAGGTAAGTGTCAATAATTGTCGTGAATTTATCGTAAATATGTTGTAAAATCAAAAATTTTCAAGCGCCAATTTTTTTAAAATTAGCTCCTGGTAATGCTAACTTGACAGTCAAGATAGCACTACCACCCTTCAAAATAGGGTAAAATAAACGCGAGAATGAAAATGGACGGTGTTAATAATTGTTGTAAATTTGTCGTAAATATGCTGTAAGACCAAAAATTTTGTCGCGGTACGCCTGCGGCTACGAACGGTAATTTTTTAAAAAATGACCCCTGGTAATGCTAACTTGACAGTCAAGTTAGCACTACCACCCCCCAAAATAGGGTAAATGAGCTCGCAAAAGACAAACGACAGCGTAAATAATTATCGTAAATTTGTCGTAAATATATCGTAAAAGAAAAAAATGTTCGCATCATTTTTTCTGAAAAAAATGCCATGAAAATACAAAAGTCCATAACCAAAACTATCTATTAAAACTAATTTTTTACTCTGCAATTTGTTTAAACAATTGTCGTAAGACGTCTTTGAATAAGTTCCGTCATAAAATAATTTGTCGCGCCCTTCTTGTCCAAAAGGAAGCCCTAGATATGACAAAAGTCCTTAAGGCCAGGCGCGCACATTCAATTTTTAGTTTTGCAACTGTTTAGTTGCTAAAATGAAACATATGGGCTTATATGGGACACCGCGCACTTAGAGAAACTCGATTAGCAACTAAAAAGTTTGTGTTTTGACACAAACTAAACGATTGCCTTCGCAACAGTTGAGCTGTTTTCTATAAGAGCAAGAGAGAAAAGAGTGTGAGCGTGAGTAAAGAGTTGCCAGTGCACGGTTCTCTTTCAACTGGTGATTAAACTATTTGATTTCGATCACAGTTGCCAGTGCGCTACTAGCCTAAAATAGCATTTTTTTCATAAAACCTAGCACTATCCTACCAAAACTATCTATTAAAACTAATTTTTTACTTTGCAATCAGTTTAAACAATTGTCGTAAGACGTCGCGATAGGCGCGACAAATTATTTTATGACGGAACTTATTCAAAGACGTCTTTCAACAATTGTTTAAACAAATTGCAGCGTAAGAAATTAGTTTTAATAGATAGTTTTGGTATAGTAGTGCTAGGTTTTATGAAAAAATGCTTTTTTATGGACTTTTGTATTTTCATGGCATTTTTTTGAGAAAAAATGATGCGAATTTTTTTTTTTGTACGATATATTTACGACAAATTTACGACAATTATTTACGCTGTCCTTTGTCTTTGCGAGTTCATTTTACCCTATTTTGGGGGGTGGTAGTGCTAACTTGACTGTCAAGTTAGCATTACCGGGGGTCATTTAAAAAAAAAAATTACCGTTCGTAGCCGCTGGCGTACCGCGACAAAATTTTTGGTCTTACAGCATATTTACAACAAATTTATGACAATTATTAACACCGTCCATTTTCATTTTTGCGTTCATTTTACCCTATTTTGAAGGGTGGTAGTGCTAACTTGACTGTCAAGTTAGCATTACCAGGGGTTATTTTTTAAAAAACAAGCGCGACAAACTTTTTCGTTTCACGACAAATTTACGACAAATTCACGACAATTAATCCAATTATTACATTTTTAAAATTTTGAAGTGGTAGTGTTAACTTGACGGACATCATCGATTCGCTGGTGCAGAATGTTCAGTTTGGTATTACCTGTGTGGCAAATAGCGCCGACCAACAAAATTGGTGATCACCGATCGGTAGCGCTCTCCTTCGATGGTGACAGCAATGGAAAATTCGGACCGATTATTCTGTTGGCCCACATTCCACGCCAAACAGTCGCTTGGTGCACCTCGAAAAGCAGATTGAATTGGGATTGTCCCAAATCCAGCAAATTGGTTATTTTTTTTTTTTGCTGAAATCAGATTACGTTTTTCGCAAATAGAACACACTATAAATGCCATTCATAACACTCAAAGCTTACACGGTAATTTGTCTTTACACATTGCGACTGAAGACTAAAAGACAGTCTAATTCAGAATATGAAACAACATGGCCATTATGAATTTTGCAAAAACTACCGGTCTTGTGGCACATGCCGCCAAAATCTACCCAAGCCAATTGAAAAGCTTAAGGGTTTTCCAATAAAGATGCATAGTATTTGAAATTTCATGGTATTGTTTCGGTGACATCTGTCAAATCTGTTGTTTATTATTCAATTACTAATGTCAAATCACAATGTTTGACAATCCGTTTGATGAAGTTTTCAAATTCGAGTCAATCAAACCGTATTTGTCAAACATATTTGAGAATATGAACCCCCCTTTTAGTGATGAATGTTGTTGTTGCTCTTGGTACTCGTTGTGGATCATGTAGTAGATCTGTAGATATGGCTCTATGCTGAGATCCTAAATTGCATACGGTCGCAACCACCGTTTACGAGGTGGTGATTATCTCATCGTGATTGCTCTGTATACCCAAGGGTTGTCTCATGTGCGCTGGCTCTATACGAGAAATTCGTATCTTTCTAAGAATTGTCTTCTATAAGTCCGAAAACAAGGGCACACTCCAACAAAGTGGTAGGTATGTATTTTCAGTAGCATCAAGGTTACAGATTGTACAAATGCCTACTGAATCTCTTCTAAATGCTCTTGAATTGAGATTGAGCAATCCGCACCTGGACTTTAAAACCATGCTTATCATTTAGCGTGAGTTACAGTCTTCGAAGTAGTTTGTCGTCTCGGCATAGTTCAAGTTACAGTATTCGTCGTGGAACCGTGATTGGTGTGCTCTGTTTGTGTTTTCCGTCCAATGTATTTTTACAAGTTTGGTGCAAGTTTCTATATATGCAACGCTTTCCACTCAGACTTTGTTGACCAGTTAAACTCAATACATTCCCAAAAGTGTCAGTTTGTGGAATAATGCGTCTCTGTTTATATTGTCGAAAGCAGCTTTTAAATCAATGAAAAACGCATAGAGTTTCTTTTTTTGATTGAGTCTACAGTTGAGTAGTTTTGCCTGTATGCAGCTTGAAATTCTTTCAAAATCTGATTTTCTTCGACCCATCGATTAAGTCGATTCAACAGAACAAGAAACATTATTGACATTTTTAAAGAATCTGGAATTGTTTCTGTATTAAAGATGTCGCAAAATAGTCGGTGGATTTCTTTGATTAAATTAGGCGAAGGGTTTTTATAGAATCTGAAAGGAATACCATCGATGCCGAAGGCTTTGTTAACATCTGCTGATGCGATAGCTGATTGAACTTCATCCATTTTAATGTCTACATCAAGCAAAGGTATATGGATATCTTAATTTAAGGTATACTTGTATGAAATTACTGGAGGCGATGTTGGATTAAGCAGGTTTTGGAAGTGCATTCTAAACTCCGATGATGTTATATCTGTCTTCCGATTGTTAGTGCTACTGCGCATTATCTTATCGAGTTTCCACCAATCGCTTGTTGCCTTGACTAACCTTGACCTGATGATTTATCAGCGATTCCATGACCTTGGAAAGAAGGAACTCAGTGCAATTAGTCGATAGGAGGAGGGAGAGGAAGGGTCGTCTATTTTTTAGGAACAGGCTGGACAAATGTGGTTTTCCAAGCACCCGAAATGGTTTTGCCAGCAGCGAAGAACAGCTCTTCAGAAGAATGGGGGGAAAATATCAGTACCAACGGATTCGCATGTAACAAGATCTCGAAGGCGTTGTGCAACTGTACTTGTGCGAAAGTGCACCTGTCGCATTGAATGATTTACGTTCTCAAGTACTGTGGTGTATAGATGTTATTTTCCGCCTTTTATTTTTTTAAATCCAAGTGTTGCCTTCGCGGGGCGGTCAGCCATCAGACGAATAGGGGGAATAACATGTAGCATACGAAAACATGCACGTGCCGTAACTATTCGGGACTGATGGAAGTCTGATCATAGCCTCTCCGTGGCGGCCGCTAGAAACAAGCCTTTAAAAAGGTTTGGCTAATATGATCAGGCTGGTTCCTCAGGTTGGCGACAGGTTAATTCCCTGTCCCGTAAAACTTTATGAATTACGAGACCGACAACAAGCCTCGGAAACGGACTGATCACACGACGACAACCAACGCAACGAAAACTGAAAAACGATTTACGAATTTTCTTATGGAACGTACGATCGCTCTATAGAGCTCGAGCTGCTCAGCAGCTAGCCGATGCCCTGTCAAAATATAAAGCTGACATAACAGCTCTTCAAGAAATCAGATGGACAGGGAATGGTGTTCTACAGAAGAAAGAATATGACATATACTATAGCTGTCATACAAAACACCATGTGCTCGGGGTAGGCTTCAGCGAAAAAATGAAGTCTACCATCATCGGCTTTAACGCTATAAGCGAAAGGCTATGCACCCTTCGCGTACGAGGCAAATTTACGAACATCAGCCTCATTAACGTTCACGGACCTACGGAGGAGTCCTCAGACGAAGAAAAAGAGACTTACTACGAACAAGTCACGAGGGCCCTCAATGCCTGTCCAAGGTATGATGTTAAAATCATCCTTGGGGATTTGAACGCAAAAATAGGTCGGGAGCCGGTATTCAGGCATTACGCAGGCACCCATAGTTTGCATGAGAACACAAATGACAATGGACTTCGAGTCTTAGAATTGGCAGCATCGAAAAACATGGTCGTTGCGAGTACCAGGTTCCCGCGTAAAGATATCTACAAAGCCACCTGGGTATCACCTGATGAAGTCACTCGTAACCAAATAGACCACGTGTTGATTGTCATTAGTACTGCCAACTCCATCTTAGGCAGCAGTCGTAAAAATCGGAACGACTGGTTTGATGATGAATGCAAGCTAGCGACTGAACGTAAGAATGTTGCGTACCGAGCAATGCAACAATCTCATAGAACGCGGGCACGCGAAGAGGAATATAAAGAGCTCAGAAGAATAGAAAAACGGCTACACAGACAAAAAAAAATCAGCCTGGGAGAAGAACCTAATCTGTGTTGAGAAGGCTATAGGCCGGCTTAAACAGAACAAATGCCCGGGAGCCGATGGCATACCAGCCGAATTATTCCATCACGGCGGGCCAGCCTTACGTCAAGCAATTCATGATATTATAGTACACGTATGGGAGCAGGAAGAAATGCCAGAAGACTGGCGAAAAGGTCTAATATGCCCCATACATAAGAAGGGAGATGTCACAACGTGCAGCAATTATAGAGGTATCACGTTGTTGAGTACCGCCTATAAGATACTCTCCTCTATCCTACAAGACCGGATAACCCCATACGCTAAAACCGTCATCGGACAATATCAGTGTGGTTTCATTCCAGGCAAATCAACAACTGATCAGATCTTTACCCTTAGGCAGGCGATGGAAAAATGTCTAGAATTTAACATCCCAACATACCATCTGTTTATAGACTTTAAGGCCGCCTATGATAGCATAGCCAGGGTAGAACTTTACAAAGCCATGAGAGAATTCGGCATCCCAAATAAATTGACACGACTATGTAGGTTGACCATGACCAACGTAAAAAGCCAAGTAAAAATAACCGGTTTGCTATCCAGACCAATCAACATCTTTAATGGACTCCGACAAGGGGACGGTCTGGCCTGCCTCCTCTTCAACCTGACGTTGGAGAAAGCAATCCGTGACTCTGGCACGGCAACAAGAGGGACCATCGTCAACAGGTCGAGCCAGTTAGTGGCTTACGCAGACGACATCGACATCATCGGAAGAACCGAACAAGCTGTACACGATTCCTTCATCCAGATCGAGCAGGCGCCACACAATCTGGGGCTGCACATTAGTGAAGGTAAAACAAAGTACATGGTGGCATCGAATGCGAGAGGAACAGTTGGTCAAACAATCAAGGTTGCGGAGCACGAATTTGAAGTGGTGCAATCCTTTAAATACCTTGGGTCAATAGTAGCAGCCGATAACAATATAGAAGAAGAAATACGCGGGCGGCTTCTCAAATCCAACAGAGCCTACTATAGTCTGTCAAAGCTCTTCAAATCCAGAAATCTCACCATAACTTCAAAACTGCTGCTGTACAGGACCATGGTCCTGCCAGTACTCACATATGGATCCGAGACTTGGGTGCTTAGCAAAAGGCACTCCGACCTCTTAGCTGCGTTCGAGAGAAAAGTCTTAAGGAGAATTGTTGGCCCCATATGTGAGGAAGGACGATTCCGGAGACGGTACAATCATGAACTGTACGCAATCTACCTTGAAGCAGATATCGTGACAAAAATTAAGCTCGGTAGACTCCGGTGGGCAGGGCACCTAGCTCGCATGAGCGAAGAGGAACCCGCTCGGAAAGTTCTTTGTGGTACATTCTATGGTAGACGACAGCGTGGTAGAACATGCTTGCGCTGGAGAGATGGCGTAGACCAGGACGCCCGAAGCCTTGGGGTGCGCAACTGGATGGCGTCGGCTGGAGACCGGGATAGGTGGAGAGACTTGTTGAAAGAGGCCAGGACCGGAACCCGGTTGTCGAGCCGATGATGATGATGATGATGTTGCCATCGCGGTAATTATTTGGTATTGAAACAATTGCAATCATTGTAATAATTTTAATGTCAAATAAACGGTGATTGCATTATTTGAGGTCAAAATCATATAGAGTTCGGAAAATATTCCTTTCTTTTACATATAATTCTATTCTATATGAAGGTTTTTATAATACAAATTCTATATACTAATGAAATAAATCAGCCAAGTAGAAGACTTAGCACTATTATTGAACTTGTTGAATTATTGATTCAAAATAGCATTTTGGCCTTTAGTCCACAGTAGTATATAGAATTTGTATCATAAAAACCTTCATATAGAATCAATGCCAGGCCACGGGCAAAATCTTTTAACGTTAATGATTACAATTTTAATCTTGGTTGGGTATAGTTCACATTGGATTTTTGTCAAAAAATCGATGTAAGATGAACTGAATTTAACAAAAATTGCGTATTGACAAGATCCTCACAGTCAACTGATGAGTCCCTGTGAGATCACCCGGACGAAACGCCGATCTTTGTGGACTAAAGGCCAAAAAAGCTATTTTGAATCTATAATTCTATTCATTGAATATGTACGGACATAATAGATATACATAGAAATAATAAAAGCAAAACAAAAAAAATCTTCTCTTATGTCAAAAGATGTTTAATCTGATTTCGGACTTAAGAGCTGTTTAAATGTATTTAAAATTTAAGTAACCTTAAGAGTTTCTTTATAAATTTGCCTATTTAATTTTACTCTCAATTCTTAAGGTATCGGGATGTCTTCAACTTCAATCTCAAAACTCAAAATAGTAATCCCATTTCCGTTGGTATATTGCATTAATAAGTAAGTGGAGGTAGGTAGAGGGCAGCTCATTCATCGAAATAGAATATTAAAATAAATAAAAGAAGAATTCCCTTGATGTTTGTTTTCCTTCCGTTTTCCTTCTTCCATTTTCCATTTTCCATTTTGTGTTTTTGTTTTAATTTTTTTTTTGTCTCTTCCTAAGGTATGTAGTAAATTGAAAATAAGGAAGGAAATCATTTTTTGTTAATTTTGAAAGGAATTACGCCAATGTTTTTTTTCATTGTTATTCGCATTAATTTTCTCATTTTCATTATTTACGTCTACTCTGACGCTTCCTCTATAATGGCCATTTTATTATTTTTCTGTTTTACTTGTTTTTCTTTGATTTCTAATTAAAACTTGCGGAATTAAAAAAAAATTAAATTTCCAGATAAGTCCACCGTCATGCATTGGTTTATTTCTGTATAAACACCATCCTCAAGGACTCGCTCCGCAAGTAGTTGTCCTTATTTGTTGGCGCTTCCGAAACCTTATTCTGCGTGGATACATATTTTATGCAATTATTCATATTACAAAAATAAAAACTTAAGGGAGACAAATTCCATTGGAAGTTTCAGCAATAACGCAATTCAAAGACACACCCCTGCCCCTTCAAATTCGGCATTTTGTTTGGTGTCCTATAGTACTCTATGGCAATGTGTGTTTATATCACTTTGTGTGCTAAATTGATAATAACTTTCAATTATTATGCTCCTTGGCGCTGAATTATTGTCGTAACTTTTGCTCATTTAATAAATAACAATTTATTCGTATGCGAAACGACTTAATACATCCAGCAACAACCTTATGCAATAACCATAAACTATAAATATTTATATTCCATGGATTATCCTGCTATAACGGAGATAGCTAGGTATAATGTATTTTGTTCACTTCTACGCACAGTTAGATACATTGCCCTCGTGCAGCTAGAGCTCTCAGTTTTATGTACAAAAAGTTAAAGCAATAACAATAAATAATTTGTGGGGACGTGTTTTCGGTGCACATATGTGCAACCACAAACAATTATTCGATTTTAATCCTTCCGATGAGGTGCATTACCAACAAATTTGATGCCTATTTTACAGCCCTTAAGCACACATTTTGTACATTTGCGATTGAGTACGTACAGAGCTACAGACGGTGTGCAATGGCCGAAATACTACCCGGGTAGAAAATTATCTAGGAAACACTATCGAATAGCGTGGCCCTAGCTAGATTGGCCTTTATATAGTAAATCCTATGCTGGGCCTAGACAGATGCAAGCCTGGCGGATCTTGACTAATTTATGCTTATCCTGGCTTTATATTGAACCTGGCTAGAACTGCCTATTTATTGGCTTTTCCAGGAGTATCTAAGACTGGGCCTGGATATTTTTAACTTGATGTAGCCTAGATATGAAACTTTTTCTTGGCGATATCTTGGCTATAGATAGTATCGCCTCTTTATTGGCATTGTAACAAATAAACTACAAGGGACCTGGATAGTTTTTACTTGGTGTAGCCTGGATAAGGAATTGTATCTGGGCGTTATATTGGCCTTAGCTAGTGTCGCCTCTTTATAGGCGTTCTCAGATTTTACTTATACTGGGGGTAGATAGTTTTTACTTGATGTATCCTAGATATGAAACTTTTCCTTGGCGATATATTGGCCGTAGATAGTATCGCCTCTTTATTGGCATTGTAACATATAAACTGCTAGGGACCTGGATAGTTTTTACTTGATATAGCCTGGATAAGGAATTGTATCTGGGCGTTATAACTTTTTTGTTTTGGTCCTAAATCGGTATTTTTCAGATTCTTTAATACGTATTTAAGTCTTTTAAACAGTATAATTAAAAGAGAGTTATTTGAGTAGCACTTTGAGACACGATATTTTATATATCGCAGTGGCGCAATAGGTAGCGCACAAGCACGGCAAGCGAGAGTCTCGGGTTCGAATCTCAGTGGAGGTAAATTAAAAAAAAAAAAAAAAAAAAATTCTTTCATTCCAGCAAAAAATCACTTAAAGAGTCGAATATAGGGGAGGCAAAGAAAAAATGAAAATAATCAACAATAATAAAAAAAAAAAAAATTTTTTAAGAATTGCCGTAGCTCTTGTGCTACCTGTGAAGACCCATCTAGGGCCCATATAGGAACATCTAGCAAGGCCCATTATATACAGAGCATTAACAAATTAGCGAGGGACAAGCTAGATACTGCTCGGTAGGGCCATGATTGAAACTAAGAAAAACTAGCTGGGGCCTTGACATTATCGAGTCGAAAATTCTACCCGGGTAGGTACTGCATCGGGAGGAGAGTATTTATATCATAACAACTAACACATTGAAACGGGGCTTAGATATTTATTTGTTTTAAGTCCCTTCTGGCCGAGTGAGTAGGTAACCTAAATAGATAGGGGTTTAGTTTTAACAAATTTTTTAATCAAATAGGGCCAATTTCCTAAGCCATATTTAGACCTTAAGCTCTTGGAATTATGGATTTTTGAGTATCTATACTGTAGACACTATGCCTGCAAATGTAGTACATAAGGGTTTATAAGGGTTTTTCAATAAGGGCGGAAAATGTGGAAATGGAATTAAACAAGCTATGTGTGAAGTATAAATAAAATATATATTTTTTTTTATTTTTAAATGCCTATGTCTGCCATTATGTAAATGTTCGCCTCAGCACATATCCGAATGGTCCAATTTTCAACAACTCTGTGGCAGAAGTCCGGCTGAATTTGAGCGATGGCCTGTGTTATGTTCAACCTAAGGACATCGGTAGATTGTAATTTATTCGCATACATCTCTGGCGTCTGGCCTAATAATACCCTAAAAGAAAAAAATATAGAGGGAGTCTAAATCGCACGACCTTGATCACCTCTGCGAAAGATAACCTTATACCCTTAACTCGTTAATGCAGAATGTCAATCGTGGCGTCCACCATGTGGCACGAAGTGCCGCTGTTCCGCTGGAACCACATGTTTTCTAAATCCATATGGTACGATTTGGGCCATTATTGAGGAATAGGTTATCATCGTTCTGTCGAGCTCTCCATTGACTGTGACCGCGCCTCACCAGCGTTCTTTAAAAAAAAAGTACCGACCAATTACGAAGCCGGACTAAAAGCCACACCAAATGTTAACTTTTTGAGGATTCATTGTCTCCTGGTGGACCTCGTTCTATTTGTTATCATCCCCTATAAGGCAATATTCCTTCTTAGCACAACCACAAACACAACCAATTTAAGTCCATGAAAGATCAATTAGCCGATGTATTTCCTAACACAGAAATAACTCTTCGGATTTTTTTAACATTAATGATCACAAATTGTTCTGCCGAACGATCCTTCTCGCAATTAAAAAGAATCAAAGCTGCTGAAAGCCCCCCAAGTTGATGGTTGCCTAGGGCCCCGTTGAGGGTTAATCCGGCCCTGATTGCACCTCCCAAGCTGATCACACTGTCAATTTCAAATAAAAATTTTACTTACAAAATTAACATTTTGGTTTCATTTAGCTAAACTAGTGATTTTGACGAAGACCTGGACTTTCTTTATTTTTCAAAAATCTGCATCATCATGCTAGAGGGCGATACAAAGGAAGACGACGAAACACAGCTGACCAATAGTCAACTTACTAACTATTCCGCTTCATCTGTTGAAGCTTCATACGTTTTTCATACTTCTTGCATTGTTAGAATCACAATTTACGGTACATCGGACTACATCGGACAGCTACATGTATGTATCACGTGGTTTTACAATATGAACCAAGTTGTTGCTGAGCAGATCACGACTTTCCCACGAAATCCTCCGGCATCTGGAAGTTATTCGGCTCTCAAGCTGAAACTAATCGAAGATTTTACTCCCACTCATCAAGGTAAAATAAAGAAGTTAGTAGGTGCGTTTTATTATCCACAAATCTATCTGGATCATCCCTTGAAAATAAAACGATACCGATCTTACTGACAGCAGTGTTATAAGCCCGTCTCTTTTTATCCTTGGGTTTGGAAATTTTAAATTATGTCTTGTCTTTTTTCTTTACACTATAGCTTACACTACCTTACCATAAAAAGCAATCTACTCGCCAGTGTAATAAGAAATTTTTGGATCTTTGAAATAGATCCCGATAGAAAACAGGATCCCAAATTTATTGTTTTTGTAATACATATTAAAACTTAATCCAGATCCGGATCCAGATAGATATGTGAATAATAAAACGCACTTATTGTCACAAATGGAGCTGGGTGATAAAGGACCCTCACGTTTGCTGGAAGAGATGGAAGACTTTGCTGGTGAAACTGTGGACGATGAATTTCTTACAACACCGAGTATGCGTTCACTACAATTGACTTGAAGAAGGCTTTTCACCAAGTCCGAGTTGAGCCGACCGACTTCCTAAAAACAGCAATTATAACCCCTTTTGGGTTATTTGAGTTCATGTTTATGACATACGGGCTTCGGAATGCAGCACAGACGTTCCAAAGGCTGATCAACGATATCCTGGTTAAAGTGTGAATCAATTCAAAAGATAGATTTTGTTAATAAAATAGATTTTATTTAAATTTAAAAATATTAAATACTTGTGTCTACGGCACACAGTTGGTAAAACCACAAAGGAGAATGTGTATGAGAAAAACCAAAAAATGAAAATAACTTTGATTCCTCATCTAGACAAGATACATAAGCTTGAAAATTTTCTTTTATCCTCTAGGGCGAATTACATTAAAATTCTCTGTACAAAATTTCTAGGATATACGTTCGCCCTAAGACGCAAAACATTACAGGCGCAGGCGGACAACCAAATCAAACCTACCGTCGCGTTGACCCGTCCGTTGAACTTTTTTTTAACCAATTTTTGCACTGGCACAAAAACGAAGCAGGACGATGAGAGACAGATCCACCTTTAATATGTGAACTGTGCAGTACGAGTATGCTTTACAAAAAAACAATATAAGAGAAACAGCACGAAATAAAAATACAAATGTCACCTCACTTTACTTTGGAGGTTTTGTCGTATGTTTCCTCCGAACATAATACATATTTAACTTAAAACTGAAATCTATAGAAACCCTTTCAAAATAATATTTAAGTTCGAAGATATGTGATGTGGAAACACGGAACAAAATAGTAGGAAAAGTTCTCTCCGTTGTATCTTTCCATATTTCTTAAAAGTAACTTAACTTCTGAATTCAATCTATAAAAACTAAAAGAATACTTGAATACTACTAATACTATACTCTCAAATCCGTCAAACATCTCCCCAAAACCCCAGGACCAGTTACTAAAATAACTTATGAGTATCTATGACAGAGACTGTTCTGTCTTCTCAGTCGCCCAGCCCCTGTTCCCAGTTAGTATTCTCAGTTACTGTTCCCAGTTACTGTTTTCAGTTGCTGGTACCAGAAAATGTCTCCCAGTTACTATAATAATTGGCTAAAGTAGAGTTCTCGGGTAAAATAAGAACTGGTTACAAAACGAAAAAAGCAGAAAATAAAATTCTAAAATGTTCCTGTTTTTCAAAGGTTTTTTAATCCATCGTCATTGTAGCCATCCTTCGTTTGAATTTGACAGCTGATGGCTTGACAGAGTGCGGAAAAATTATATTTTGACGGCAGAGAATATTTTTTTCCTAATGTCAACAGATTGATCAGAAATCGGATTTTTCTGGAGCAAGGGTTAAAAATAATTATTTTTTTTTCGGATTTTTCAGAGGTTTTTTAATCCATCGTCATCGTAGCCATCCTTTGATGGAATTAAACAGTTGAATCTTGACTGATGGTGGACTAATTGTACTCGTATGTTGACATGTAGATAATATTTCTTTTCAATGTCATAGTTGTATTCAACATCAACAATTTTAATAACTATTTAGTATTTACTTACTTTAAAAGAGTAGTTACTGAATTGAGTTATTGGAGCACCTGCCCAAATATGGCGATTCTGCTCAAGCCTTGGACGAATATTTGCCTTATTGATTTATTGAAAAGACCATATCAGAAGAGGTCAAAAATTTCTTGCATCATCGAAGCAAACCTAAATACATACTTAGCAGTTATTTTTTTGGTGAGGTCGAATATATGCCCAGTCCACAGTATGTGGGTTGTGATGCACATACCGAGCACTCAAAGCGGTTTGGTTTCTTCAATATAAGTGTCGCTCATGGTTAGCAGCATAGGGGGTGGGTCACGCTACAACGACAGGAAACAGCTGAAGTATTAAATTCTTCGGATCATATGGACTTCATCGGCCATTCCGAATTTTTTTTCAATATCCTTCAACTAGGTTGAAGAGCAGCTGAAACTTGTTGACTGTGATATTAAGAGCAAGAGGACGAGGCCAAATATACTACTCGTATACCATCAACAACAAAACAAATATTTTGACAAAGCCTAGGACAAAACGTCACTATAGATAGTAGCAACTTCGTTATTGGTTAGTAGTCTAACTGACTCCCAAAACATATTATCTTCTTGAACGACAGCTTAGCTGTGATCCGACGAAAAATTACCCTAAGAAACCGCTGCTACTTTGGTCTGGTGAAACAAATTGGTCTAAAAATTCTTACGCTATCTATGAAGTGAACGCTCTACAATATTAGTAAATTGCATTAGGACCTCGCAGAGTGTTGGACGAAGATTGTAAAGGAAAAACTAATTTTGGACTCTTTCGAAAGAAAACGAGGGTGAATGTAGAAGAAGATCCTTCCACGAAAAATCCAACCGTAACATTCACGCTTCGGGGAATGTCCATCAGTTTACCCTTAAGCCAAACTTTGGTTATACATACTATTAAATTCAGACATTCTTCCTTTAGTCACACTACACGAATGTGGAATGCTTTACCCGGACCATTATTTCCCTCCCAACTTTGATAAACGCTCACACTGTGCTCAAACATTTTTAGGGTAGTCGTTATGCCTTTGGTGTGCACAAAATATCAAGATAAATCAAACCATGAGTATTCTATGAAGTATACCATGATGTGTAACTAAGTAGTCCAGAAAATCAAAATACATTCACTTCATTGGCTAGGCCACATTGAAAAATATTGCTCCACCGGAGTTAGTCTTCGAGTCCCAGGTCCAAGATTTAAGGCAATAAGGAAAACCAAGCCAACACAGTTGCTCGGTTTCATAGAAAATGGAAAGGCGCCATGTCTCAGAGAGCAATGTCTTCATTGATCGGTAATCGGTATTCTGTTAAGTAAGTAAGTGTTCGACTTCTGGGATCAAGTTTTAAAAATAATTGTACGTAATCCAACCAATATTGTTATTTGTTCTGTGTTCAATTCAATTGTTGAACAATAAAACTTTAAAGCTACCGAATCCCGCTATCCATTAAAATACACCGACACTATACCTACCGAATTCTCAAAACAAACACAAATTTACATTTACATGGAACTCAAATAAAAAAGGCACCACCCCTGGCTATCCATCACATAATATTGAGGTTCGTTTACTTCAAAAACAAGGAGGGACTGAAAAATATTTTAATAATTCCAATTGAAATGTTTACACGTCTCCTCCACCCAACTCAAAAAACAATGGCAAAAGAGCGAACAAAAAGAAACAAAAACAAAATGGTATCAATTGAATTTCCGATTTAACGAGATTTCGTCAAGTTTTTACTTTTTTTTTTATTTGTATTCAAAAACTGTTCCTGTGTAAATGTATGTTTAATAATCAAGTAGAGTGGAGGAAGCTACAGCAACAGGCGCTTCATTGTGCATCCTTTGTAGATATAGTGTGGCGTTAGGAAGGACTTTCAATTCGTTAGGCAGCTCACCTGTAGGAAGGCAACTCACGACTCACTCAACCAAAACAATGCTTGTTTTTGATATTTTATTCACTTAATAAATAAGGCCAGGTACATTTTTCATTTCGATAACACAGATGCAATGTGTATCGATATGTAAACTTAAAATTTTTGAATTCAAATCAATGTAGTCTGTGATTCGATTATTTTAATGAAATTAGTGGATACATTAAAAAAAAAATGCGAGTACATCGAATATGGGTAAAAATGATTTTCTCTCAATAACATAGATTTAGATAGGAATGTAAATAAAATCCAATTGAAACATCAGCCCTCGGAGCAATACTAATTTCAACAAATTGAATTCACTTGAGATTTAACTAATTGCTTTCTAACCGGGCTTTTTGCCGCTTATAAGCTGGAGCACATGAAATGAATTTTGGAGTCAAAATGATAACGAAAAAACAAAATATTCCAAGCTTGATTGAAAACCAAAAATAATTTTTTTTTAATACTGAGTTTCTAAAAGAGGAATTAAGGAACGATTGAAAAATAATTTCAAATAAAACTTGAATACTTAATATTATTTATGTATGTTCCAATATGCCCCAACAACTACAATTTTGCTTGTTGACATCAGGGTTGCGAATTTTTGAATTAAAAAAATTCTTAAGTCATAACTCTATAGATGACTTGTGAATTAAAAAAATTTAATTCATAAGATATTTGGTGACTTATGAATTAAAAAAAAAATTAATTCACAACCCCCAAAGTGATTTATGAATTAAAAAAAAATTAAATCCTAAGCTACTAAGTGACTTATGAATTAAAAAAAATTGTATTCACCACCTACCTAGTGAGTGACTTATGAATTAAAAAAATATAATTCAGCAGCTACGAACTGACTTATGAATTTAAAAAAATTAAATCATAAGCTTCTTAGTGACTTATGAATTAAAAAAAATTAATTCAGAGCCTACTAAGTGACTTATGAATTAAAAAAAATTAAGTCATCAGGGAGTAAGTGACTTATGAATTAAAAAAATTTAAGTCATGAGCAACAAAGTGACTTATGAATTAAAAAAAAATTAATTCACCACCTACTAAGTGACTTGTGAATTAAAAAAAATCAAGTCATCAGGGAGTAAGTGGCTTATGAATTAAAAAAAAAATTAATTCACAAGTCAGTTGGTGACTTGTGAATTAAAAAAATTTAATTCATAAGTTAGTTGGTAGATTGAAAATTTTTAAGCTTGTTTTGACTACATAATTATTTAATTATTAAAGAAAGCTTTCAAATCTAGTTTTTAAATCATAAGATTATCACGCTAGCTTATAAATTATCCATTTCATAATTTTTCTAATCAGCATTTATCCATTAACTTATGAATTAAATTTTTTTAATTCATAAGACACTAAGTTGGTTTTGAATTAAATTTTTTTAATTCATAAGTCACTTACTTGCCCATGACTTAAATTTTTTTAATTCATAAGTCACTTAGTAGGCTCTGAATTAATTTTTTTTAATTCATAAGTCACTAAGAAGCTTATGATTTAATTTTTTTAAATTCATAAGTCAGTTCGTAGCTGCTGAATTATATTTTTTTAATTCATAAGTCACTCACAAGCTTGTGAATTAAAGCCAAGCTTAAGCTAACAAGTGACTTAAGCTTTTGCAAGCCTGGTTGACATACAGGGTGGGCCATCTTGTGTCTTAATCATAAATTATTTTGACACTGACAGCTGTTTCCCACTCGAAATCTTGACAGAAATACCATCGCATAACACTAACAACATGTGATTGAGTAAAAACTAGTATGCCCAACAAATATGAAAATGAACAAAAAAAGAGGCTGGGTGCGACCCACACTGATAACTTCCCATTTGGGGTCTTGAAAACTTGTAATAATTACGAAGGTTGGTAGGTACATATTATATACTGAATTATAGATTTCCGTGTTTTTTAATATATCTGTGTTCCTACATCTAAGAAAACCTTGAGTAGAATTTTCCATCTTTTTCATGGACAAAAAGATAAAAACATATTGTGACGTTTTCTTCAATATTACAATAGCTACGAGTATTAATGGAATTTGAATATGTGGGACTTGGGTACAACTGAACAACCTTATTCATATACGTATGTACAGAACATACATTCTTCCAAAAACTAAGTTGATAATAAAATTATAAAATTATGTACTATATTATAGAAATTACTTTATTATTTCGGTTCCAAACATTTTAATTGAAAAAAATTTAAAAACGAAATATTAAAATATAAAAGATATGGTTATTGATGGAAGGGTACTTACAAAATATATCCGCTCTAAAACTGGTATATGTCAAATATAAACCATTTGTTAGAAATTGTATTATGTATAAAATTAAATAATGGCAAAGTCAATATCATTGCTCTCAAGATATTCTAGTCGAAAAACAAATATTCCCACTTTTTAGTAGATTTTTTTTTATATTTTTGCTAAAACTGTCAATTCGATACTTGTCAAAATTTAACCATATGTTAATGATTGTATTATGTCGGTACCTTCCCGTAAGAATGTACTAAGCGACACTTTTTTCGAAAATGAGTTTTTGATGAGGAAATATTCTGTGCCAACAAACAAAAACCGCTAAAGTCGAGTTTAGACGAAATTGAGATTTTGATGTCATTAGATTCAGCGTGTCCGAATCTATTTTGTAAATTTTTTTTAACTCTGTATCATAAATAATGGACCCACAATTTTACAAAAACAAAACAACTAAAGTCAGTTTTTTACATCGTCCTCAAGGAAAAACAGCTAAACTCAATCAAAATTGTTAAAAATGCTTCTGGATAATCTAAAGTTGACTTAAGATTATACTTTCTTCTTCTTTACTTAAGGAATAACAACTAAAACTGAATTTGGTTTTTTTTCCGCGTTAAATTTATCGATTTATTTCTATTTTGAAGTCAAGGAAAAACGACTAAACTCGAGTTTAGTTGTTCTTCCTCGATGATATTTTTATTTATTCTAAATTTTAAGTTGAGGAAAAACAACTAAAGTCAATGTTAGTGGTTATTCCCTAAGAAATAAATAAAATTTGTCTGTCTAAATTTGAGTTTAGTTGTTATTCCAAACGTAAATATTGATACTGAGAAGTCTTAAATTGAATTTAGTCCTTTTTCCGTGCCATAGAGTCAACACATAAAAATCTATTCTAGAGTTTAGTCATTTTTCCGAAATTAAATGAGACACAAGTGTTGGCTTAAGTGGACTTTAGTTATTTTGGCATGCAGATAATAAAATAAATTAATAAATAAGTTTTATCATAACTCGAGTTTAGTTCTTGCGCGCGGTGGATATTTTAATTTTTTACATTTTTCGAGTGTTTTGAATTGTGAAAAGTGCAATTAAAAATGTCTTCTCGATCACAGAGGCTTTTGGCATTGGCCCGAATGTTGAAAGAACGAGCTAGATATGAAGGTTCGTTAATTATTTTATTTATTTGCCTGTGTCTGGTTGTGTCTGGCTGTGTCTGCCTGTGTCTGTCTGTGTCTTTCTGTGTCAGTCTGTGTCTGTCTGTGTCTATCTGTGTCTGTATGTGTCTGTCTGTGTCTGTCTGTGTCCGTCTGTGTCCGTCTGTGTCCTGTGTCTGTCTCTGTCTGTGTCTTTATGTGTCTCTCTGTGTCTGTCTGTGTCTGTCTGTGTCTTTCTGTGTCTATCTGTCTGTTTGACTCTCTGTCTGCCCGTCTGCCCTGAAGATTTATTGGATTGAAGGACATTTTTCGTTTTTCAGAAACAACGACTCGTTCCACTAATTTTATAATGCAAAGAAGTTCTACACCGGAAAATAATATAAGTAGTGGTAAGCAAGATATTATTAGTTTAAAGAAAAAAGTCAAAACATTTTCTTAATAATTAAACAGGACACGACAATAATATTGAGGCAAGTTCATCTATTTTTATTGAACCTGCTAATGAACATGAAAAACAAAGATCATTGTACCAATGGCCACACAAATTTTCATCCTACGAGTATTCAAATTCGAATGAAAAAACCGATTCAGATGTGCATTTTGAACCAATTCTTCATGAAACAAAATCTTCAATGAATGGATTTGATTTCGATATGAGATATTTATTAAAAAGTAAGAATAGAAACACTATTTTTCATTGTGCAGGTAATACATCTAACATTATTTTAGATCAAGATTCGAGAACGATTAACAGTGAAGAAAAAGAAAATGTCTCTTCAAGTAACAATATTAACTGCGATGATCTACCAGAATGGGAAAATTCAGATGATTCGATTAAAGACCCTGATTTTCGAATTATGTCCAATGATTCAGGCTCAGATGAGGAAATAGAAACCGTCAATATTCAAAAAACATCAAAACGTGAAAATAAAAAACTTCGGCGCCAGAACTCCAGAAACAACGGAAAATCATACCAAACCTCTTCTGGAAAGCTTAAGCATGCTAGAATTTCTCAACCGTTTGGAATTTGTCGAAGTAAATGCCAAGAAAACTTTCCATTTGATAAAATTCAATCTATTTTCAACCACTATTGGTCTCTGGGTTCTTACGACCAAAGAATTCTATACATTGGAAATCTGTTGGTCATTGAAAAGAAAAAATGTAACACTTTGATAAATTCAAATGATCGAAAACGTATTCGAGAAAACACGGTCAAATATTTTTTGGAATATGATGGAAATCGAACTAGCGTTTGCCGAACACATTTCACACAATGTTTTGTTGAAACCGAAAGTTTTATTAAAAGTGTTATTTCTAAAAAGCTTTCATGTCCTCTTTTGCCGTTTAAAAATTGCCGTGGGAAAAGAACTCCTGTCAACAAAATAAATCAGGAGAAGGAAGAAGAAATTAGGCGCCATATACAAAAGTTTCCGGCATACGAAAGCCACTATAGCCGTAGGGATACATCCAAAAAATATATTCACGGAAGCTTGAACCTTGCGACAATGCATCGCATGTACAAAGAAGAAGTAACTCATCCTGTAGGCATTACTAAATATACTCAAATATTTAACACCATGAACATAAAGTTTAAAGCGCCAAAATTAGATACCTGTGCAACATGCGATACATTTTTATCGAAAATTAAAGTTGCTCAAAGCGATGATGAAAGAACGATATTAAATGAGCAAAGAAATATGCATGTGGAGAAAGCAGACTTCGGCTACGATCAGAAAAGGATTGACAAAGAAAACGCCAAGCAAAATAAAAGCATGAAAGCTTTTGCATTCGATTTACAGCAGTGTCTGCCAACTCCGTTTCTTCGAAATTCTGTAAGTTTTTACAAAGGGCAGCTGTGGACCTTCAATCTTACAATCCACGATTTAGAAACGAATTCTTCCGGGTGTTTCATGTGGCACGAAGGTATTGCGCGCCGTGGTGGTAATGAAATTTCATCCTGCATTTTCAAGCACCTTAAATCATTGCCATCAAGTACTACTAAAATAACATTTTACAGTGACTCATGCTCTGGCTAAAATAAAAACTCGTATATGGCTGCTATGTTTCTTCTTTTTCTTAAAGATAATTCAACAATTGAATACATTGATCACAAATTTTTAGAGCCCGGACATACCCACATGGAATGCGATACTGACCATGCCCTTATTGAAAGGAAAAAAAGTAAGTCAAATGTTGAAATAAGTGTGCCTAGAGATTGGTATCAGTTCATAAATAGTATTAATTCCAAAATAAAAGTATTTGAAATGGAACAAACTGATTTCTTCAATTTCTGTGAAAAGTCAAAAACAAATTTGAATTGGAAACGATCAAATTTAGAAGGCGAAAAATTTACATGGAATACCGTAAGGTGGATTCGTTACACTAATGACAGCAAGAAAATATTTTATGAAACGTCATTAAATCCAGGGGAACCGTTTAAAATACTAGCATTGGTCAAAAGGGGAGCTTCGACTTTTTCATTAGATGACGTTAAGATTGTAGAAGATGTACCAAATATATCTTCCGAGAAAAAGAAGGATCTCATGGACTTGACGAAATATATAAATCCCAAGTTTCACGAATTTTATAGAAGCCTTCGTATGAATTTAAACGAACCAAACACACATCCTGACTTAGAAAGAGAAGATAATGAAAATTAATTCAATCTGTTTTATTTTTATAATGATTCTGATTATTATTCAATTTTTTAAAACCAGCCATATCTTTCGTGTTTTTGTCCATTTTTAAAACGGTTAATTAAAGAAACCATTTCAAACTACACATATATGAAGTTGCCTATTAGCACAAGACTATAGAAGTTAACTTTTTATGATATAAATGAATGCATTTCGTTACTCCTGTTCGTTGATTTTTGTTTCGTTAATTTTTGTTTTTAAAATGTTTTTACTTATGCATGCATACTTCTAATATTTATTATAAAATAAATAATTAGTTATTAAGAAACATAATTTTCAATAAATCAGTGTATTTAATACTATCTGAGCATAGTTTTTGTCTTTTATTTAATTATTTATACATTGAAAATATCTAAAGTCAATATTATTTCACTTAAATTCACGAAATTGTTTTTGGAATAATAACTAAAGTCCAGATTGGCATAGTAAAATTCTCCATTACCACAAGGAAGAACAGCTAAACTCAACTTTGCTCAATAAAAACATCGATTTACTTCAAGGAAAAACAGCTAAAGTCGATTTTAGATTTTTTGTTAAAACAATTTTCTCAAGCCAAAACAACTTAAGTGTTTATTTTGCTTCCCACGCTTTTTATTCCAATGTTAAGTGAATTTTTTGATTTTATATTGAAAACTAGCTAAGATACCTTCAATTTGATACTAGTTTCAAGACGATCAGATTTTTAAATAATATTCTAGAGCAGTTTGTAATTTTGAACTTTTTATAAAAACTTCAAACATCTCTCCTGAAAAATGTTAAAAATCGACTTTAGCGGTTTTTCCTTGTGGCCACAGATTATACTATATGTTAAGGGCTACGTTTTGGCCTGGGTTTCGCCAACCTATTATGCATGAAAAGGAAACTAGATTAAAAATAAAAAAAATTATCAACTGCCATGGTTTCTCATGTGGGTGTGTGTGTCTGTGTACGTATGTACATTCGTACGTTCGTACGTTCGTACGTTCGTACGTCCGTACGTTCTGGTACCATTTTTCGTCGTCGATATTTCAAGAGCGAGTAAAGATATCGACTTCAAATAAATTTTGTTTAATAGATAATAACTTCGAAAGAGGCTGAAAGGGCGTTTATTAAAATTCAGTGAGTAGTTTTTTCACTATAACGGTTTTAAAAAAAAGTAAAAATGTTGGTTAGTTTCAAAAATCTCACGAAAAAATAATGCTATTGATTTCAAACAAAATTTAATGTACTCATTATAAGGTCATACAGATTTGGTATGAATTTTGAAAAAAATGATCATACTGTTATTTTTTTAAATAAAAAAAAAACTGAAAAAAAAATTTCATAACCCAGATATTCTAAGAACAGAAAACAATTTGAAACTCAAAATAATTTTATTTTACGAAAAATAATGTGTTTGGCAACTGGTGAAAATTTCAAAAAAAAATCAGTCTACAGTTTTCTTACAAAAAATAAAAAAACTATATAAAATTCTATTGAAAATTGGTAAAAATTGTTTTTCGACTCAAATTTCTCGGGAACTAGTAGTGATATTGACTTCTAATTTAATTTATTTTATACATAGTATAATTTTGTACAATTGGTAAAATGTTGACAAATATTGAATTAATAGTTTTTTTTTTTAAATAAAAAAACTATTAAAAATTCTAGTGAAAACTAGTTAAAATTGTATTTCAAGTCGAATTTCTTGGGAATGAACACCGATAGTGCCTTCTAAAGTATGTTGTTTTATACATCGATACCTTCCCGTAAGAATGTATACTAAGCGACATTTCTAAAATTGTTCAGGAAACGAAAAAAACGAAGAAAGTTCTAGTTGAATCATAGTGTGCTAAGAGACAATTTTGGTTAAACTAAGTGACATCTAACAAAGTTTTTTGTTGCCCACGACAATGAGATCTTTATTAATGTCGCTTAGCATAGTTTTTTTGGCGGATAATACAAATTTCAGGAGGCAACATTATTTTAATGAGAAAACATGGCAGTTGATAAATTTTTTTATTTGTACTCTAGTTTCCTTTTCATGCATAATAGGTTGGCGAAACCCAGGCCAAAACGTAGCCCTTAACATATAGTATATTTCCTCATCAAAAACTCATTTTCGAAAAAAGTGTCGCTTTTAGTACATTCTTACGGGAAGGTACCGACATAATACAATCATTAACATATGGTTAAATTTTGACAAGTATCGAATTGACAGTTTTAGCAAAAATATAAAAAAAATCTACTAAAAAGTGGGAATATTTGTTTTTCGACTAGAATCTACGCTCTTGTAGGGGACATTTGGAATTCCTTGATTACCGATTTTGAAGTGCATCAGGTGCCAAACTCAGATCACATGCCAATTGTTGTTTCACTAAATTGCGGAAAAAATGAAAATGAAGAAAGTGTGAGCATGAAACTTTTGCCTAAGCTGAAGTACAAAGACTCTAAGGCCACTTCTTATAGAAGAGAGCTAGACTCATGTGTATCAAGGCAGCAGGCAGCAGCGTACCAGGAATCGAACCATTGCAGACGAGATGAGGAGTATAAAGAGCCATGGCTTGATAAAACATGCATGATGGGAAGAAAATTATCTTACGCCTGGTTGAACCAGTATAGACGCCATAATAAAGACACCCCAAAGCATTTGTATATTGAATATAATTTGAATTTTAAAGCACTATGCAAAGTAAAAAAGGATGCATTCTACGAAAGAGAAGCGAAAAGACTATCTTAATGTAGGAACACAGGCGAGTTCTGGAAGACAGTTCAGAGACTTAACGACAAAGTCTTATGCTACTCGTATAAACCGAAATTTTAATTGTGATACCTTGATGATACATTTCAATCAACTGCTTAATCTCAACTTCTTTAGTACTCATATGATACAATACACTCAACCCAGCTTTTATGATGAACTATTGGACCAGCTAATCTTACAGGATGAGGTAACTGCATCGCCAAAAAGTCTCAAGGATAGTAAAGCAGCCGGATCTGATAGAATACCAAAGTAATTCTATCGATATGGAACAGACGAGCTTCTCAAGAATCTAACAGGCGTATATAATATCATACTGGAGCACGTGATTATACCTCCAGAATTCAAAGAAGCGCTGATTTGTCCCATTCACAAAAAGGGCAGCACAATTGATCTTTCAAACTATTTCATTTATGAATACATCCTATAAAAAAATTCACCACGGTTCTGCAGGATCGACTAAGAGCGTGGATTGACGCAAAAAACCTTTATAAAGAATTCCAAGCGAGTTTCAGGCAAGGATACTCAACTGTAGATCACATCTTTGTCCTTAGACGTATTGCAGATTCGTTTTTGTCTAGAAATAAGAAATTATATACTTTCTTTGTAGATTTCAAGGCTGAATTTGGGAATGTCACACAGATTTGGACGTGTTTTGCATAACCTGTACAAGGAAACCACAGGAGCAGTATGGGATGTTGAAAATATTTCAGAATGGTTCCAGATTAAGACTGGTGTACACCAAGGCTGCACACTCAGCCTAAGCTTATTTGCGCTTTTCATCGATGACATAACGGATTTTTTGCCAGCAGGTATAGGATACGAAGAAACCCTTATCAAAGCCCTCCTTTTTGCAGATGATATTGTGCTGTTTGCTTACTCACCGGAATCCCTTCAGCTTATGATAAACAAGGTTTATGAATTCTGCACTATGTGGAAGTTAGTTGTTAGCTTGGACAAGTCAAATGTTATGGTATTCAAAAAAGGAGGAGGAAGATTAAACTCGAGGGTAAAATGAACATACAACAATGAAAGGATAGAGATCGTCCAGGATTACAATTATTTAGGAGTTTATTTAACTAAAACCCTCAGTATGGAAAGGCATCTTACCGAAAAGCTAGCGAAAGCTAAGACCACAATCAATGTTGCCTGGAAGGAAATTTTTAGCAATGGTCATATAGCCTATAGCAGCAAATTCAAAGTGTTTGAGTCGGTGGGAGAGTCAACCTCGTTGTATGCAGCTCAGATTTGGGGAGGTAAAAAATATGAAACAGCTGAAAAACTTCTCCGATTTTATATCAAACGGATATTTCGACTTCCTTCAAATACCTCTAATTATATGATCATGATAGAAATAGGAATTTCCCCATTATTTATCAAAACTCTTAAACTGCAAGTTGATTTCATAATTAATACACTGAACATCCCCGATTATCGTCTTCCAAAAAAAAGCTGCTCTTCAAGCGATAAGAAGCAGATCTGGATGTTTTAAGGACTCAGGAAACTGGTATAGAGTTACTTGGAAGCCCTTATTATATCAACTGATTTCAACCTTAGATGGTCGTTTTAGATTGCAATATGACGACGAAGCAAATGAATCCATACACAGGATGATTTACAGTAAGCTGAATCACAACCTTAATAATTACTTTAATGATTGATTGTGAATACATAATGTAAAACCCAACATTTGTAGAGCAATAAAATTTAATCTAATCTAAATCTTAAATCATCCAAGCATTCCGTGAGCTACAGTCCGAAAGCATCAACAGGGTCCTGCGGAAAATTGAAGTGACAAGATTCACTACTGCGAAGCCAGCCGAGGCAGCCACTTGAACGATGTTGTGTTCCATAATTAATGGAAATGTATGTACATTAGAAAAATTTAATTTTGTTTATTTTATTGAATTTTTAAAAAGAAATTTGTATTTGGCCCACCCTTTAGATGCTATCATACGCGGGGTTGAAATCGATGAAAAGGTGGTAGGTGTTGCTGTGAAGGATCTGTGTGTTTTTGTTTGCAAGATCTGCCGTGATGTGAATATTTGATCAATGGGAGACCTTTCTTGCCTAAAGCCGCACTGATATAGACCTATAAAGTTGTTGATGAAGGGCTTCACAATTTCATTTTAACTTATAAAATTCAGCTTTCCACATAATTGCATTTTATGGATTCAGTCTTATTTCGTCAATCATCGATCTCGAGTTGTATTCAGATCATGCATATCTAACCCAATCGGTGCATTGCCTGGTGGTCCTCAAGGAAGTCATCTAGGACCACGTATTTTTGTTTTAACCACAAATGATGTTAAAAGAATAAATAAGAGTTAAACTAACACAAAATATCAACGTTACAAATTCAGCAAATTATTATCTCCCTTATATTCAAACCCATTCCCAAGGGAGCACAAAAGTAAATAAAAAGAAATGAGAAATATAATTTATATCTACACTCATACCCAACAGAAACATTTACTTACTCGTCCTCCCATATATCTTGTCAAATTTCCTCCTAAATGTCTCCTATTTTAAATACAAAAAAGAACTGATAAGTATCTCCCACTCCTTTTGCAGCAAAGTTTCCATATATTTTCCGTAGATCAATCTACAGCTAAATCCCTCATATCCATTTATTTTAAAATTGATGATTTTCTGCTATGTGTGCTTGAAGGTAGTATTCGCCTCCACCACTTGGCGGAGAACATAATTTTCCACTTGACGTAGCAACAAAATTATGAAAGGATCTAGGTATGTTATAGGTGCTATCTGTACCCAAGCCATGTTTTTTTTTTATGAAAGATCCTTGTTTTTAGATAATTTTATTCCATCGGCTTTTCCACTCCAACCAACCACTACCCAGAGCGCACACACATACCCCAAAAACACATAACTTTGAGCAACAAACGATTATTTAAAACCCCAGGAAAGCAATTTCCAGGACTTAAACGGGAAACGAGCCAATTCAACACTCGAAAATGTGTATATCCTTAGATTATATGTGGGCCGGGTGTCACATGTTCTGCCTTAAATGTTAATACCTAATTAAGTACAAGTTTGTAAAATTGACTAATCTCCTTCGAAAATCTACCCTCAAGTCCTTATTGCACCATATCCACACATACATAAATGTACAGCACCACCTATAATATTTGCGACAAAACCCTAACATGGTTAATCTATTGATTCTCTGTTATTAAGCGATAAGTACCACCTTAAATCACTAATCGAAAATCTAATAGGTTCTGGATCCTATTGGCATAAAGGTCCTTCATCACTCTAAATGAATGCTGTAAGATGAGGCTGGTTAGGCGTTGGTTGTTGAGTCTGCAGACGAACGAATTTTGAGCTCATCGAAATTTTACTCCAAAAAACGAGACGAAAATCGACTTTTGACTTTTCAAGTAGTTGCACTTACATAGGTACTACTACACAAAATACAAACATAACAAACATACAGTGATGTGCAAAAGTAGTTTTCTCTTTAACTTAAACACAAAAACAAAAAAAAATAAAAACTGTTCATAACCATAAAATTAATTTTTTAAATGACTTAAGCAACTCCTTTTATAGTTGGAGCTACAACAGAAAGCCACGTGATTCCAGAAAATATTATTTTATGCAAGAACAAAAATTACAAGTCGTTGCAGCTGTTTCTGAAAAAATAAATTTTGGTACGCCCGACTGAAATTCTTGATTACTGTACGAATAAAATATGAATTTCCAAAAAAAAAAAATACTGAGCCGTTTTTGAGACATCGAATTTTCAAAAAAAAAATAAAAATAGATTTGTTTTTTAGATTCCAAAAATATTTTTCTTAAAGTTTTGAATTGATATGTTTCTTAAACTTTTTAGAAGCTACCCCATAACAATTTCATTACAATCCGTTATACCGATAGCGAGAAATTCAAAATTTGAAAAATGGTTCTATGGTACAGTCAGTATTATCTTAATTTCAATTTTTTTATTTAGTTAAACGAAAAAAAAATATCCAAATTCTTGATGCCGTTTTCGAGAAAAATACAATTTTCAAAATCCATTTTTTAACATTTGTATGGTGAGTACCGTTATTCTAAGGTAAAATTATTTTTTTTTTCTTACGTCTTGTAGATTATATATGAAGAAACTTTTCTTTATTAAATATAAAACATGTTAAATATAAAATCGGTTGTACCGTTTTTGAGAAAATAAAAAAAAAATGCTTCCAAGGCGGGTACCATTAATAACCATTTGTCGGAAAAATTTATTCAACCATTATTTAGCTTTGACTAAATTAAACTTTTTGAATGTTTTTCAATCTGTGGAACAGCTATTGACAAAAAAAATATTTATAAAATTTCGACAAAAAATTCGTGTGCCAGGTACCGTTAATTTTGGTCTTAAGAAAAAAGAAAGAAACATGTGGGTGGAAAAATTTAAAAACTAAACGTTTAACCAAGTTTAACGAAATTAGTTCGAGCCGTTTAGGCTGTAGCTGTAGTCGAACAGTCAGATAGGGAGACAGAACTGCGAGACCCTTTTTTTCGTCTTCGCTATCATCTTAATGTCAACTTTGATCAAAATCACGATTCACGAGTCCATAACTTGCCTTATAGTACCTATAACTCGCAAGTAAGAGTTGCATTTAAAAGTACTTTTAGCATATTTTTGCAAATTGAAATGAATTTTTTTTTGGAAATGTGCGCGACTGCCCTTACTTTATTTATTAATTTCATTTAACGTGACGATTGCTTAATTGTGTATATCGCCGTCTGCTTTCTGATTTTACAACAACGACGATGTTTCATCACGCTAAAATATCGTTTTTCTTATCGCATTCATTGTGTTTGAGCCAAAGGATTCTTCTGATGGTATGACAATGCTAATTTAAGTTTGACACCGAACTTAAAAATCTTCAAATGGCAATGCTGACAACAGAAAGCTTAGTTTTTAAGTTTTGTTGGTAGCTGTTGTGGTTTTTTAAAAGAACATTCTTTTTTGGTAAAATAGAAGATGTTTTTTAATTGTCTTAAGTAACCTCCAATGTAGTTCGAACAATAATTCTAAAAAAAAATGTCGCTGTCTTTGACTGATAATGAGTCGTTTTGACATGTCACTGAAAACTGCATTGAGCAATATTTACCCCCGACGCGCGCCACCGTGAAAGAAGTTTAAATTCAAGAATGGAAAAAACTTTGTCCTGTTGGTTAGTATTGAACTTGTTATAAGTTGATTTAATATAATCATACCAAGAGTTGACAGAAAACCTTGAGGGTGGACATATATGTATAACTTAAATCTTGATACAGGGTATATAAATTCATGTTAAAAATACATAGTAATCATCCTGTGCTTCGTCTTAGGGTACTTCCTTAAATGATTTTTGTTTTTGATTATTAAAGTGCTTCCACATAGGAAAAAAGACGGATAATTATTTGTTTTTTTTTACTTGTGACTTATAGGTATACTACTATAAGGCAAGTTATGCATTCGTAAAAAAAATCGAACTCGAGATTTTGATCAAAGTTGACATTACGATGATGCCGAAGACTAAAAAAGTGGGTCTCACAATTCTGTCTGTCTGTCTGTTTGACTACAGCTAAACGGCTCGGTCAATTTTCTTCAAACTTGGTATAAATGGGTTTTAATTTTTTCCCCCCGGATATTTTTTTTGTTTAAGACCAAAAATAACGGTACCTGCCATACGATTTTTTTTCCAAATTTTATAAATATTTTTTTTATCAAACAGATTTAAAAAAAAAATCATAAAATTTCATTTATTTAAACCTATCCCAAGCAACAATTTTTAGCCCTGGCTCCAGAAAAACCGAGGTTACAAAAAAGTCTAAGATAACTCTGGTCATAGTGGGGCTAGAAATGAGATACTTTATGACTCTAGTATGCTATACGGTAGAAACAAACCAAAAATTTATCTTAAGGCTGATGTCGGTAAAATTTTCTCTCTTGCACAACTTTTGGTCATATATTGGTTTGAAAACTTCCATTTTTAAACTGGTAATAATATTTGGATATTTTGTAACCCTTTCAAAAACCAATTTGTCATTTTTCTGGTTCCAAAATAACTATTTTTAAATCTAGGTTAAATTTGAACGGTTCTGGAACGGTTTTGGAACGGCTTTTTAGCCAATTTGTAACCTCTTGGTTTGGAAAGCTTGAGCTCACAGCCGGTTACTTAGCCGCTTCCAAACCACAAATTGTTGATTGGGTAGGTAATGGTTAAAAAAAAAATTCAAAAAATTATTATTTTTAGTACCGCCCTTGGAACCATTTTTGTTTTGTTTTTGATTTTCTTAAAAACGGTAAGACCGATTTTGATCAGTTTTTTATGCTAAGGATCCCCAGCAGTTTCAATGTTATTGTGTATTCAAATTTTCCAAACAATTTTTTTTTGGATTTTTAAAATACAATTCAAACTTTTTTTTTTTTTGAAAACTCAATATTTCGAAAACCCCATGCTCGATTTTTTTAAAACTTGATAAATAAAAGTTTCTTAAGATAAACTACAAGATATAAGAAAACAAAATTTTTTTAACCCAAAAATAACGGTACCGTCCATACAAATGGTAAAAAATGGTTTTAGAAAACCGTATTTTTCTCGAAAACGGTTTGGAGAATTTTCCTAATTTTTTTTTTGATTAATTCTTACGATCTTTAATTTAATAAAAAAAAATTGAAAACAAGATATTACTGATTTTACCATAGAATGGTTTTTTCGAATTTTAAATTTCTCATTATCGGCATAACGGATTTTAATGAAATTTTTTATAAAGAAGCTCCTAAAAAGTTTAAAAAACATCGCATTTGAAAACTTAAAAAAAAAAATATTTTTTCAATTTCTGGAAAAAAAGTTTTTTTTTTGGAAAATTCGATATCTCAAGATCGGTTTAATATTTTTCTTAAAAATATAACTGTCGTTCGTACAATAATAAGAACTTAAAGTTGGCGCACCAAAATTTTTCCTAAAAATGTTTTAAAAATTTTGTACATAAAAGCTTGGTTTAATTCATATTTGCATGGCATTATGTTTTTATCTCTTATACTACTAAAAGAATTTAGAAAAATCATTTTATCCTTATGAACAGTTTTTTTTCATAACATTCGTTTTTAAAATTCCTATTTTATTACATAGGAGCAAGTTCGTGTGACCCAGTCGTGCATTTTAGTTAATGGAGGAATTGAAGTCGCTAAGCCCCTAACACAAAAAGAGGAAAATAGCAATTCAGCATATACCTATGTGTTGTATTTAAAAGAACACCCTTTAACATTGCTACGAAGAAAAAATACTACTTGCACATAATCCATAAATATAGATGTATGTATGTATATAACTAAACATAACGGGTGATTTTTTAAGAGCTTGAGAACTTTTTAAAAAAAAAAAACGCATAAAATTTGCAAAATCTCATCAATTCTTTATTTGAAACGTTAGATTGGTCCATGACATTTACTTTTTGAAGATAATTTCATTTAAATGTTGACCGCGGCTGCGTCTTAGGTGGTCCATTCGGAAAGTCCAATTTTGGGTAACTTTTTCGAGCATTTCGGCCGGAATAGCCCGAATTTCTTCGGAAATGTTGTCTTCCAAAGCTGGAATAGTTGCTGGCTTATTTTTGTAGACTTTAGACTTGACGTAGCCCCACAAAAAATAGTCTAAAGGCGTCAAATCGCATGATCTTGGTGGCCAACTTACCGGTCCATTCCTTGAGATGAATTGTTCTCCGAAGTTTTCCCTCAAAATGGCCATAGAATCGCGAGCTGTGTGGCATGTAGCGCCATCTTGTTGAAACCACATGTCAACCAAGTTCAGTTCTTCCATTTTTGGCAACAAAAAGTTTGTTAGCATTGAACGATAGCGATCGCCATTCACCGTAACGTTGCGTCCAACAGCATCTTTGAAAAAATACGGTCCAATGATTCCACCAGCGTACAAACCACACCAAACAGTGCATTTTTCGGGATGCATGGGCAGTTCTTGAACGGCTTCTGGTTGCTCTTCACTCCAAATGCGGCAATTTTGCTTATTTACGTAGCCATTCAACCAGAAATGAGCCTCATCGCTGAACAAAATTTGTCGATAAAAAAGCGGATTTTCTGCCAACTTTTCTAGGGCCCATTCACTGAAAATTCGACGTTGCTCGTTAGTAAGTCTATTCATGATGAAATGTCAAAGCATACTGAGCATCTTTCTCTTTGACACCATGTCTGAAATCCCGCGTGATCTGTCAAATACTAATGCATGAAAATCCTAACCTCAAAAAAATCACCCGTTACATACAACCTATTTATTATTATTATGTATATATGTATATTACCTTGTAAGTAAAGATTGCATCATCCGACACTCGCGTGATCTCTTCTACCGGTTGCGGATGACTTGCTCCCTACTTATAAAATAATAATACTTAAGCTAAAGTTAAAACTAATAAAACTCTAATGAAATAAAAATACGAAGTGTTCTTAATAAATGGAAAAAACATAATAGTGGCGACGAGGATAAACCAACATTAAAAAGTAAAAAAAAAAAAAAAGTTACACAAGGAAAGTACAAAATAATGACCGAAACAGCTACAGGCAGCGGAGATCGAAAAATTTTGACTACAATAATGTCAAAAAGTAGTGGATTTGATCAATATATTCCCGGTAATAATTTTAAAATTTGGGAGAAAAGATTTATACAATTCCTTCTACGTGAAAAAATACCTGAAGCCGACAAAACCATGTGGCTAATAACAGTAATCGGGTCGGAGCCTTGTGAAGTACTTATGAATTTAACTAGTCCTAAAGAAGCAGAAACGGTACCATTTCAGGACTTAATGCAAATTTTAGGCAAGCACTATGGGCCTAAGACTAATAAACGTTCCGAACGCTTTAAATTTTACAAAGCACTTCAAGACAACGGAGAAACTATAAGTGAGTACATAGTGCGAATCAAAATGCTGTCTCAAACTTGTGAATTTGGACAATTTTTGGACGAGGCTTTATCAGATAAGCTTATAACTGGATTACGCAGTGAGAAAATCCAACAAACACTACTCAACAGAGAGGAGGCCAAGTTCGAGAAATATTGTGAGGTAGCTCTTAATATTGAATTGGCAGAACAGTCAACGAGAAGCATGAAATCATCCGCAATGTCAGTAGTAGGTTCTATAAATAGAAAGTCAAGTCATGAAAACCAACAACAGTTCACCAAAAGAGATCGAGATTTAAGCCATCAGTCAAGTCAAAAAATTGCACGAGCACGTGGTCGCAGTTCAAGCCGTAGAAGTACGAGTCGGAGCCTTGGGGTTTCTAATGGTAAAGGATATTGCAGAAGGTGTGGAAGACGTCACATTGAAGAAACGTGTCCAGCCAAATTGTGGACTTGTTTTCAATGCGGAAAAGAAGGTCACACCAGCAGAGTTTGTTCGCAGAAAGATCAAAAGATAAGTAGCATCAAAGTCATTGGATGTTTTAGTCAGCCATGTGAACTTAAAATTGAAATTTCTGGAAAAACGTTTGACATCGAAGTGGATACTGGAGCAGCAGTGTCAGTTATGAGCGAAAGAGAGTATCGTTCTAAGTTATCACATTTGTGTCTTATTAAATCTAATCATGTTTTGACCTCTGTTTTAGGTAGTTCAATAGTTGAAGTGGGAACGTTAAAGGAGATCGAAGTGCGACTTGGAGATAAAAGCCGGTGTTTGGACATAGTGGTATTGCAGGGTGATCAGCCAAAGAAAATGCTTATGGGACGGACATGGTTGGACGTATTTTTTCCTGATTGGCAAACAAATTTTTTTCAGTCAAGTGCCATTGATAACGTAAGTAGTTTGAGCCAAGAAATAGTTCGTAAATATCCTTCGGTAGTGCACCCAGAGGGAAACCATTCAATTGTCGGGTTTGAGGCGGACATAGTTTTAAAAAAAGATGCCAAGCCAATTTTTCATGCAGCATATGGGGTACCTTTTAAGTTGAGAGACAAAGTAGAAGCAGAAATAAATCGTTTATGTAAAGAAAATATTTTGGTGCCAATTAAATACAGTCGCTGGGCCAGTCCTGTGGTAATCGTTCCTAAGCCAAATGGTGAAATACGTATGTGCGTCGATTTTAAGGTCACTCTGAATAAGCTTATTGAAACTCAACATCACCCTTTACCAAATCCTGAGGACATATTTGCTAGCCTTGCAAATTGCAATGTTTTTTGCGTATTGGACTTAAAAGGGGCTTACCAACAATTAACAGTCAGCCAAGAGTCACGTGAATATTTAGTGATAAATACTTTTAAGGGATTATTCGGTTATTTGAGGTTACCGTATGGTCTTGCAGATGCACCATGCATATTCCAGTCTATCATGGAACAAATCTTAGCGAATATATCCCAAGTTTTCATTTTTATTGATGACATCATCATAGGAGCAGCTACAGAGGTAGAATGCAGGGAAAAATTGTTTATGGTACTAGATAGACTGAAAGAACACAATGTTAGTGTCAATATTGAAAAATGTAAGTTCTTTCAAAAAGAAGTTCAATATTTAGGACACCAAATTTCCCATAATCGGATCAAGCCTAACCCAGAAAAGCTTAAAGCAATTCAAGATGCTCCTCCTCCTCAAGACCTGCAACAACTTCAGTCCTACTTAGGTCTTATAAATTATTATCGAAAATTTGTGCCTGAGCTGTCTTCAGAATTGCATGTGTTATACAGTTTGTTACAGAAAGGAAAGCCGTATGTTTGGTCGGCAGAATGTCAAAAAGTTTTTGAAAAGAGTAAACGCCTTATGGTCAGTCACCAGGTTTTAGAGTTGTACGATCCAGCTAAACCCATTTTTGTGTCAACAGACGCAAGCCCTTATGGTGTTGGAGCGGTATTGTCACACCAAGTTGGAGGTGTTCTTAAACCGGTTTTCTATGCATCGAGTTCACTGTCTGATGCCGAAAAAAACTATTCCCAGCTTCACCGCGAGGCTTTAGCAATAGTGTTCGCTTTAAAAAAGTTTCATAAGTATATATACGGTCATAAGTTTCATATAATTACGGATCACCAAGCACTCAAAGAAGTCTTTAATCCTAGAAAAGGGACACCATCAGTGGCAGCAGCCAGATTACAGCGATGGTCAATACTGTTGTCCATGTATGAGTATGAAATTTCTTATCGTCGCGGTAGAGATAATGTTGAAGCTGATTTATTGTCCAGAATGCCTTTAAAAGAAGGTACTGATGTAAAACAAATAGGTATTTTCCATTTTGAGTCAGGAAATTCAGTAAATCTAGAATTAGTCCGAGCTGAAACCAGTTCTTGCCCAATTTTGTCTGAATTATATAAAGTTTTAATGTCTTCTTGGCCAAAAGAGAATAAAAAGTCATCGCTGCGATCGTCCGCTTCAGAGTCTTTGTCAGTTTTCCGAAAATTTGAGTCAAATTTAAGTACAGATAGTGGAGTTATTTTTTATGGAAATCGTGTCGTTATTCCTAAAACTATTCGCACAAGCATTTTACACATGCTCCATGAAAATCATTGGGGAGTAATAAAAATGAAAATGATAGCCAGGTCATATGTTTGGTGGCCTCAAATTGATTCCGAAATTAAAGATTTTGTTGCAAATTGCAGAATCTGTCAGCAGACAGCAAATGTACCGAGAGAAGAAGTTTTGTCCAAATGGCCACTAACATCATTTCCCTTTGAACGTGTTCATTTGGACTTTATGTATTTTGCAGGGAAAAGCATCCTGGTGTTAGTGGACACATATTCGAAATATTGTGACATTCGTGTTTTACCATCTTGGAATGCTCAAAAATTAGTCGAGGAATTAATGAAAACATTTATTGTTTTCGGATTTCCAACTGAAATTGTCTCGGACAATGGACCCCCATTCAATGCGGCGTACTTTAAAAATTTTTGTATAAAGAACGGCATCAAGTGTTCAAAAAGTCCGATTTATCACCCACAATCAAATGGTTCCGCTGAACGCATGGTACAAACGATTAAAAAAGTTTTTTATAAATTTATATTAGAACGTCCAGACATGTCATTATCCGAAAAAATTGAAAAGTTTTTAATAAATTGGAGAAATACTCCTTCGACGGTAACGGCTAAGTCGCCCTCCGAACTCATTTTTAACTTTAAGCCAAAAATTGCTTTAGATAATGTTAATATTAAGAAAAAGGTCACATTTGATTTGTCAAAAAATAAACTTAAAGATTGTAAAATTAAAAAAAGGCAAGAGAAAAAGTCAAAAAATTCAAACTGTAGAAGTTTTTCAAAAATATTAAAGAATAAAAATATAAACAATAGTACACAACCTTTTAAAGAGGCAGAAGTTGTATGGTATAGAAACCATGAAGTTAGTTTTGTTCACTGGATTCCAGTTAAAGTCATGAAAATAGTCAGTCACTTCACATATTTGATAAATAATAATGGAAACATAAGATTAGTACATAGAAACCAAATTAAAAAGTCCAAATTAGATTTATTTAAAAATTCTGAAAGTTGTATACAAACTGAAACTGAACAAAATTCACCTACACAAATTAATTTTAAAAATGAAAATATTTCAAAAAAGCTTGAATTAAATGAATCGACCGTGGATAAGACTAAAAAGGTCAAACCGCGAAAAAATTGGAATTCAGAAAATTTAGATGTAAGAAGATCTGAGAGATTAAAGAAATAGCAAATATGTGCATAGCATAGATATGCAATAAGTATGTAAATTGAAAGAAAAAAAAAAAATAAAAATTATAAAGAAAAAACAATTAAAGTATTGAAATGAAGCTCTCACAGAACAATAAAATTAATCAAAAATGAAATGTAAAGCATTGTTAAAAAGGGGAAGATGTTGTATTTAAAAGAACACCCTTTAACATTGCTACGAAGAAAAAATACTACTTGCACATAATCCATAAATATAGATGTATGTATGTATATAACTAAACATACATACAACCTATTTATTATTATTATGTATATATGTATATTACCTTGTAAGTAAAGATTGCATCATCCGACACTCGCGTGATCTCTTCTACCGGTTGCGGATGACTTGCTCCCTACTTATAAAATAATAATACTTAAGCTAAAGTTAAAACTAATAAAACTCTAATGAAATAAAAATACGAAGTGTTCTTAATAAATGGAAAAAACATAATACTATGCTGAATTGGAAAAGCCTTGAAAACCCAAAAACAAGGACATTTTCTAAAATATGCCAAAACTCCTTTTTCCGTGATATTTTTATATGTATATTTAAAGTGAAACAGCTCGCACAGTATGTGGAAGCAGCTGAGAATCGAACATAGACCTCCAGCATGGTAGTTCAATTAACAATTACACCAAGGAGTAGTACCATCTTTTTTATAAAGATTATTCAAACTTGTTTTTATATACATACTCGTAGTATAATACGTTAAAAGCTTAAGCTAAAAGCTCAGATTAGCTGGCAAAGTTTTTGAGTTTTGCTCAAGATTACAGCCAGGGGCCTGTTTCACAGATCATACATCACATACAGTTGTGTTCATAAAAATAGCAGTGCTGGTCACACTTTATTAATTAGTCAATAATTTTAAACACGCAGATTCTTACAAAAAAAATTAACCTGTTATTTGCATCTAACGGTCTTTCATTTTTATATTTGAGGCTTTAAGTTTGTAATTGAACCTTACTTTTTCCGTTGTAGACGCGTTTGTTCAAGCTCTCTGAATATAGCGTGTTCATAAAAATAGCAGTGTCTTGCATTTAAAGTTAAAAAGTGTTAAACATTCTCTTTTTTTTATTTTTCGGTAAGTAAAAATTTTACTTTTTGTAGTTTTTAGTATTCTCAAGATAATATTATAGAAAAAATTATAAAATATTAGCTCAAAAATAAACAATGGGGCGGTCAAAACATTGCAACGAAAAAAACTCGAAGTTTAATAAGAAAACTACTTTTGGAGGGGGAAAACTTACCAGGATATTCAGGAAATCTTAGGATATTCAGCAAAAAAGATAAGTAACGCTATAAAATGGCAGAATAAACCGGAAACACGCGGCCGAAAAAGGATGACGAGTGTTAGAACTGACAGAAAAATTGTTCAGTTAGCTAAACAGAACCCTTCCATAAGCTCCAGAGAAATTAAAGATAAGCTTGAACTGTCTGTAAGCGCTGTAACCGTACGAAGACGTCTTTTGGATGCCAAATTACCAGCCCGAAGTCCACGCAAGGTACAATTGTTGACAAAAAGGCATGTGACAAAGAGAATGGAGTTTGCCAAAACGCATCGAAATTGGCCACGAGAGAAATGGAGGAATATTCTGTGGACCGATGAAAGCAAGGTTGTTCTTTTTGGATCCAAGAGTCGTCGAGAGTACATAAGAAGACCACAAAATGCAGCAAACCATCCACGATACACTGTGAAAACAGTGAAGCATGGCGGAGCGAAAGTTATGATATGGGCTTGCTTTTCTTACTATGGGGTTGGGCCTATCTATCCCATGTAGGGTATAATGGATGCAGCTGAATATGTCAAAATTCTCGAGGAGGTTATGTTACCCTATGCTGAAGAGGAAATGCCGTTGGTTTGGGTATTCCAACAAGACAATGACCCAAAACACACTTCAAAAAGGGCAAAATCATGGTCCCAGGAGAACAAGTTATGCCTTATGGAGTGGCCCGCTCAATCCCCTGACCTTAAACCCATTGGAAATTTGTGGGGGGATGTTAAGAATGCGGTTCATGAAGCGAAACCGAAGAATTCGAAAGAATTTTGGGAAGTAGTGCGAGATTCGTGGAACGCAATACCAGTCGAGAGGTGTCAAACTTTAGTGGACTCCATGCCACGCAGATGCATTTCCATTATAAAAAACAATGGTTATGCTACGAAGTATTAATGGTAAGCTAAAATATCAATATAGTTTCATATACGTTTTTTACAGTTTTTCTAACTTTTTGCGTTATAAATTCAGAACATTCAGATGCACTGCTATTTTTGTGAACAGCCATAAATTTTAAAAACGCTTCTTACCGTGATAAAAGTAATGGTAAAAAATCAATCTTAATTTTTTCTGTTAATATAAACGAAATACCTTAAATTGTTATTAGAAGCTAAGTGAAATATAGTATAACGTTGATAATGAAAGCCTTTTTGTTTTATTTGGGGAGCACTGCTATTTTTATGAACACAGCTGTACATTACATACATCATTACAATAAATTGATTATCATACATTACATCAAATTACAGAATCTCATTGGAAATATTTCAGTCGATTACAATGTTGTATGACAGTGGTCATACAACAATTCTGTGAAACAGAAATGATACATCAAACCTGTCAAAATCATACATTGTATGTGATGTATGATTTGTGAAATAGGCCCCAGATCAGAAAGAGAGACAATCTGTTGCATCGCCGAAGGAAGACTCAAAATTTTGCAGGAAGGATCCGAAGCAATGCCAAATATAATGTTCATTCTACATAAAAAAAAAGTGGTTAAATAAGCATCTTATATACCAAGAATGAATCGCCGAGTTTCTTCAATTCGAGAACCATTGAGTATTTGAAACATTAAATTCCAAGTTGTTTTCGATTCCTTACTGGACTCCTCCAGAGGGTACTGCTATTAACAAAATAATTCGATGGATTACAATTTTTAGAAAGATCGTCACATATGAGGGAGAGAACTGGAAACAAATCAGAGCCCTGAGGTACACTAGCATTTATTTTGTGGATTTCAGTCTTGAATCCATCCGCCGACCATCGCAGATTGTGACCAAAATGGTTGCATGTTCAAGGAATCAATGCCTCGTTTAGAACGTTTCACCTTAAACTTCCTATTCACTGAGACATTTGACGATAAATTCAAATTGTTCTTAAAATTCAAATCAAACCATAACAAAAACTGGTTATGAATAACACGAATAACAAACATACGTTTTTCGATTAAGAAATCTGTGGCAACAATCAATAACCGCTTAAGTCGACTTAAGACAAAAATAATTTTTTTGCTGCATCATAATCTGCATATTCCGTTCTGTTATAGAAAAAAATCCAGGATTTTTAACTCTTTTTTTGTCAAAATAATCCAAAAAGAAAAAACCGCTTAAGTCATTCTCATAGGTAGAAGCATTTGCAATACCCGCTTAACTCACATAAGAACTTGTGAATTTCAAAATTTCGTAATCCAATAACAGCTTATATGGATTTAAGAAACTTTTACAAAAGAAAAAACTATTCACAAATCAATCAACCATATTGCACTGAAAACAGCTTAAATCGACTTAAGTGTTTATTGCAAACTTAACAAAGTATTTTCGCTATAGCCAAACTGAGATAAGTCGTTATTGCAAATTTCTGTTTGTTACTTCGATGGAGACTACGTAGAGTAAGCGGTTTTTAAAAAATGTATTTTCTACGAACTGCAGAATTAAGTTGATTTAAGTCGTTATTATTAATGCAAGGATGAAATATCAATTGACTTAAGAGATTTGGACGGCAAGTTCGTGAATTAATTTACTTGAGATAAAAGTGTTTTGAGGATAATTAAAGTAAAAATAATTAGGAAAGTGCAACAATATGAGCTCATGATCCTTACAAATTTTGAATACAGCTCGGAAAGGTGTTTTAGGCAACGTGAAGTTAATATATTTCAAGAACGGCAACGGCAGAAGACAAGCGATACATTTGAAAAAGAAAGTGATCTGAGTGAATTTTGTATATCAAGTTTTATGAATATGTGTTTTCAGATTTTCGTTTTTGAATATGGAAAAAATTGGTTGGCTATAGCCCACTTATGTATCTGTTTCATACTAATTAATACAAACGTCAAATAATAATTATAAATTGTGGTTTTTGGCCAATAAAGATCTAATTCCAAGTAGTTTTTAACGAAATAAAGTGATCTGCAAATGAAGTTTGTTATGAAAATCTGAAAATAATTTTCGAAAAGTTTTGTGTCATGATTTCAGTACAGATGTACGCGATCCCTATTTCAAGCTTGCAGACATGGACATTTCTTAAGATTTTGCTGACGAAGAACTTTTGTAGATTGGTAGGCAATTTGAGGAAAGTAAAATTGTTTCTCTCCCACATAAAACAGTTAAAAACGAATCGGAATATAATTCAAGTATAGTGATTCCAAAAAAAAAAAAAAGAAACAGAGGTGAATCATAAACTCGAAAAACGGGAGTGATTGAGGCAAGAAAATGTGAGCATCTTAATATCGAAAAAATTAGTTTTTAAAAACGGAAGGAAATCTTTGAATCATATTGGGAATTAGGGACGTTCTACCAAAGAATTCTTTTTATCAGAGCATAAATAGAAATAGAAGATAAGAAACAGACATTGAAAAAAGTCATATTCCACCTCGAAACCGACATTTAAAGTACTTCATTTATTACCTACTAGAAAGAAAAGATTCGTGTTCGTCAAAAGTGCTTTAAACAATGCTTCGATACTCATAAGGAGTGTAACGTAGATCATGAATTACAAAAAAAAAGAAAAAAGAAACCAAAAAAAGGTACCGAATCATCATCCTCACGATTGGTTTAATTTTGTCATATTTTGACTATGATTGTTGATTGTGTTTCATAAACAAAACTTTTTCGGAGCAGCCGAGACAATTTTGTATGGAATAACGTGAACAAAGTTGGTAAAATTGAATACAAAACAACTCTGGGTTTTTACATTTTTCAACACCCACTGTTCTAAGACATGGTATTGATTCACACAAATGGTTTGAAATTCCCAACTCACCAGCTATCAATGTAATAAGCGTAAAAAAGCTGCGCTTCAAAGACTTCTTCCGTTTATTGATCATTGGTTTCATGAATTTTATAATAACCTAGACACAGAAATGCACCCCGAAGCTAAAATACATCCTGGCTTAATGAATCCAGACAAAAATGGAGTTTAAATACTTTTCTTATTAACAAGTGTTTTCAACTAATTATTTACTAACTTAAATTGGCTATTTTTTCCTTAATACGAGTTTTTGCATTTTTGTTACTGTGAATTACGTTTTTAATACATTTTAAGTTACATGCTTTTCGAAAAGAAATATCGCTTAAGTTGATACAAATAAAAAAAATGATGACCAAAAACAGCTTATCTTATTTAAGAAGACATGGGCGAAAATTTTCAGTTTGCAATAACAGCTTATGTGACATAGGCAAGCAACAAGGTGTTTAATTATTTTTGGAAAAACAACTTAAAAACGTTTTTTTTTTGCAATAAAATTAAAAATAAAGAAATTTAAAAAAGAAAAAATATGTTAAACAAATAAGATTGAAGTCTTCTATTATAATCTGCACCGTTTTTGTTTTTTAAATGCGTCATTTTTTTCCAGACTTAAAAAGAAGTTTCAAAGTGCTCTCCTCGAAAATTGAATTTTTGGACCTAAGCAGTTTTTGCTTGTGGCCACAGAAATATTAATAGGTGTGTTTCATTCATAGCCAGCGCAGCATTCACGTGCGAATAAAACGATCAAACTCACTCCATATGTCAATTTAAATTTATATTTCAATGTTGGCCATTATTATAGAAAGTGTCAAAATCTGATATCAAAACAAGCACATACATAAATGTATGTACGAATTGATATTGTTTTATTTTATTGGTATCACCAATTTATTAAGACTTACAAAGCCGGCTGAAATTAGGTTTTCCACGACATACGATGCTCATAATACCAAATTCAAATGTGAAATGTTATTTAACTTTCAAATATGAGCAATTTGCAAAAAATTGATTTTTTTTTTATTTAAGCTTCAAAACTAACGGAAACTCCAATAAAGCCATTATCAGAAATCTTATTTATCTCGAAGACGGCTGTAACGATTTTGATAAAAAAATTATCCGTACAATTGAAGGTATGGTCTACGTTTTGATGAAGAATGCTTTTAGGCTAGGCGCGCACATTCAGTTTTTAGTTTCGCAACTGTTTAGTTGCTAAAATGAAACATATGGGCTTATATGGGACACCGCGCACTTAGAACAACTCGATTCGAGCAACTAAAAAGTTTTTGTTTTGACACAAACTAAACGATTGCCTTCGCAACAGTTGAGCTGTTTTCTATAAGAGCAAGAGAGAAAAGAGTGTGAGCGTGAGTAAAGAGTTGCCAGTGCGCGGTACTCTGTCAACTGGTGATTAAACTATTTGATTTCGATCACAGTTGCCAGTGCGCGACTAGCCTTAAGAAAAATGTTACTAATGGTACCTTTTATAGAACGGTTTTGATTTTAAATTTGGACTATCTTATAATGGCTCTATCGATTTTGATCAAAATTTTTATACAGAAGGTCATTTAAATTAAAAATAATAGTGTGTATATAGCTATATCTTTTTTGATTTAATATCTTGAAAACGAGTGAAGGATTCTTTTTTGAAATTATTTCCTCAAATGAATATTACTAAATACCGAATTATTTTGTTTTTAGAAAAATTTTAAAGAAATTTCGCTTTTAAAAACAATTTAATAACAATACCACTCTAACTTTTTTAAAATTTTGTTTGCATTTTTTTTTGTAAGTTTTAACCTCAAACCATTTAAAGATTTTTTAAGTAATATTATTCTATGTATTTCATGCATTTTTTTCATTTTTCATTTTTTCTAATATCGTCCATGTTCATTTATTAAAAAAAAACATTGCAACATTAAAAGAAATTTTCATTTAAAATTAGCACAGCACTGTATAAACACAAATTTGTGTTGTGTGTCTTACCATTCGCTTTCAAATGCTCATTTGGTGTGGGCAGCAAATAAGGATGGTGAAAGTCTATAGCTTTTTAGGTTTAATGCCATGGAACCTACTGAGATGCCCTTCTCAAGTACCAAAATCATGTTAAGGCATCCTAATTGCACTTTACTCTGCAAACGCACCACTGCAAAGCTTCCTTCACCGTTTGGAACCGGCGACGACGGCAACGTCGGTTTGGTTATTCAGCAAATCGAACTTTGATGCCAATTAGAAGGGAAATAAGATTCCTTCTTGAAGGTGATGAGATGACAGGCAAGAGTGATTTTAGCCGTATATTTTTTTAAGGTGAAGAAGATACATCAAAAACACGTTTCTAAGTCCAAATATTTGCGGTTTGATCTCATATACGTATCTTTGCAAACAAAAACGTAAGTATAAAGCCAATTTCAGATGGATATTGGATTTAAGGTAGGTACTCCTAGGTTGAGAAGAATTTCCTCCCAGATTTTTGAGAATTTTCATTTTAAGAATAATTATTTTTTGCCTGGAATAAAAAAGGAAGAAGACATTTCTATGTAGATAATGTCTTGTCTTCAACAAAGTATTTCAAGCATGATACAAATAAGTAATCGTGGGAATGAGATGATGTTTGATCCCTTACAAAAATAAAAGCTTAAAAAATAAACATTCCCATTAATCAAATTAAATCCCTGGCCGCACAAGTAATTTGAAAATAAATTTCCATTCCTGACTTCTTATCTCGAAGTAAAATAAACTAAATTTACCTCTTATCGATTGACAGGTAAAATATAATCAAAGCAAATGGCTTGCAAGCCTCCATAAGTTTGAAATATTGCGAAAGATAAATGATTTATAGAAAAACCGAAAAAAATTACTCTATTTAACTTATTTGGGGGCATTTTAATATTCGCTATAGAAAAAAATGAAAATTTAAATACACAATATTGAAAAAATGGTCAAAATCAGTTGTACCGTTTTTGAGAAAACGAAAACACAAGAAATAGTTCTATGGGCGTATCATCGACAACTATTTTTTTTCCAACCGTAAGCTAGGTTTTAAGAAATGAAATTTTTTACTTTTTTTTTTTTTTGAGTTTTTGAGAACAAAAATATTTTCCAAAAATTTCGGAAACATTTTTTCAGTGTGCAAACCTTTGTATATTAACTCTATAGTAATCTCATGGAATTGAATTAAAAGTTTCCTATCTCTGCCGCAGAAACGTTAGTATCGCCATATTTAATAGTGCAGAGACTACGTGGAAGGGAAAAATATAAGCAAAAGAAGAGATGCGGTAATGATATATTTTTAAAAGAGGGTAAGGGAGAAAATCCTATCTGCGTTACTTTTTGCTCTCAGAATTGTAGGTAGGTATATAAAGTTGTATATGCCAGGTGCGAGATGAATACAAGCAAATAGTATTGAGAGTGCATGAGAGTTTTTGTGAGAGTTTAGTGATCTAGAGGCATTTGAACTTAATAAACTCATATTCTAAATTTGGTTTTATTTAATTTTTGAAAACAAAATAATTTCAAATTGGCTTTATTTTGTTATGGTAACCAAAATAGTGCCAAACAGAATTTGGAAATAAAACCGAATTCAGAATATTTTATTTTGATAATTTTGATTTTTCATACATTTTTTTTTTCAAAAATATTTCTTGACAAAAATTTGCCACCCAAGGTACTTTTAAACGTGATTTCTGGCTAAACTAGGCCTCAGCGAGTTAAAAATTGCATATTCGTGATCTAGGGAGTGATGTATCACATAATCTTTTTGTTAAACTTTTTTGGACATTTTTTTTGTTTGTTTGCAAAAAATGGTTTTAATGCATATAGTCAATTTTTTAATAGTTCTTATATGGTCAATTTTAGAAATTTATTGATTTACACATAACTAATATTTAGAAAATAAAATCAGATAACTTCTTTTGGAAAAAATATTTTGTATGCATATAGAACATTTTGTTAAATAAAAATAAATCAAATTCACGACTGGGTCGCACGAACTTGCTCCTATGGTTTTAAAAGAGTTTGAGTTTTCAAAAGAGTATGAACATTTTTTTCAAAAAAGAAAATTTTTACACGCGTGAAAATATTTTTTTTCTTCAAACTTGGTGAATATCATTTTTAATTCCCCCCCACATTTTTTTTTAAGACCAAAAATAACGGTACCTGCCATACGATTTTTTTTTCAAAATTTTATAAACATTTAATTTTTCTCAAAAACTGTTCGACAGATTTTAAAAATAAAAATACAAAAAAATTAAATTTAATTAAAGCTAGGTATTGGTTGAACAAAATTTTCCGAAAAATGGTTATTGAGGGTACCCCCCATGAAAACTTTTTTTTTGTTTTTGATTTTCTCAAAAACGGTGCAACCGATTTTGATCATTTTTTTTTGCTAAATCTCCCCAAAAACATAAATAGAATTGTGTACTAAAATTTTCAAAAAAAACTTCAATTTTTTTTTAAAGCTCAATATTTCGAAAACCCCATGCTAGATTTTTTTTAAACTTGATAAATAAAAGTTTCTCAATATAATCTACAAGATGTGAAAAAAATGTTATTTTACCTAAAAATAAAGGTCCTACCATACAAATGCTAAAAAAAAAATAAAAAAATGGTTTTAAAAATCGTATTTTTCTCGAAAACGGCGTCTGGAATTTTGATAAAATTATTTTTCTTTCAATAAATTTTTATGATCTTTAATTAAATAAAAAAACATTTAAATTAAGATATTACAGCTTGCACTCACAAGAGAACCATTTTTTGAATTTCTCATTATCCACATAACGGATCTTAATGAACATTTTTATAGAGAAGCTTCTAAAAAGTCTAAAACACATTGCACTTGAAAAAATTTCAATTCATGATATTATAGTGCTCGTATGGGAGCAGGAAGAAATGCCAGAAGACTGGCGAAAAGGCATAATATGCCCCATACATAAGAAGGGAAATGTCACAACGTTCAGCAATTATAGAGGTATCACGTTGTTGAGTACCGCCTATAAGATACTCTCCTCTATCCTACAAGACCGGATAACCCCATACGCTAAAACCGTCATCGGACAATATCAGTGTGGTTTCATTCCAGGCAAATCAACAACTGATCAGATATTTACCCTTAGGCAGGCGATGGAAAAATGTCTAGAATTTAACATCCCAACATACCATCTGTTTATAGACTTTAAGGCCGCCTATGATAGCATAGCCAGGGTAGAACTTTACAAAGCCATGAGAGAATTCGGCATCCCAAATAAATTGACACGACTATGTAGGTTGACCATGACCAACGTAACAAGCCAAGTAAAAATAGCCGGATTGCTATCCAGACCAATCAAGATCTTTAATGGACTCCGACAAGGGGACGGTTTGGCCTGCCTCCTCTTCAACCTGGCGTTGGAGAAAGCAATCCGTGACTCTGGCACGGCAACAAGAGGGACCATCGTCAACAGGTCCAGCCAGTTACTGGCTTACGCAGACGACATTGACATCATCGGAAGAACCGAACAAGCTGTACACGATTCCTTCATCCAGATCGAGCAGGCGAGGCGGCACAAAATCTGGGGCTGCACATTAGTGAAGGTAAGACAAAGTACATGGTGGCGCCGAATGCGAGAGGAACAGTTGGTCAAACAATCAAGGTAGCGGAGCACGAATTTGAAGTGGTGCAATCCTTTAAATACCTTGGGTCAATAGTAGCAGCCGATAACTACGAGTATATAGAAGAAGAAATACGCGGGCGGCTTCTCAAATCCAACAGAGCCTACTATAGTCTGTCAAAGCTCTTCAAATCCAGAAATCTCACCATAACTTCAAAACTGCTGCTGTACAGGACCATGGTCCTGCCAGTACTCACATATGGATCCGAGACTTGGGTGCTTAGCAAAAGGCACTCCGACCTCTTAGCTGCGTTCGAGAGAAAAGTCTTAAGGAGAATTGTTGGCCCCATATGTGAGGAAGGATGATTCCGGAGACGGTACAATCATGAACTGTACGCAATCTACCTTGAAGCAGATATCGTGACAAAAATTAAGCTCGGAAGACTCCGGTGGGCAGGGCACCTAGCTCGCATGAGCGAAGAGGAACCTGCTCGGAAAGTTCTTTGTGGTACATTCTATGGTAGACGACAGCGTGGTAGACCATGCTTGCGCTGGAGAGATTGCGTAGACCAGGACGCCCGAAGCCTTGGAGTGCGCAACTGGATGGCGTCGGCTAGAGACCGGGATAGATGGAGAGACTTGTTGAAAGAGGCCAGGACCGGAACCCGGTTGTCGAGCCGATGATGACTTAAAAAAAATCCACTTTTTTTTTTGAAAATTCGATATCTCAGAAACAGCTCAGTATTTTTTTGTAAATTTAGTTTTTATTCGATAATAATAAAAACTTTAAAGTGGCGTACCAAATTTTTTTCTTAAAAATCTTTTAAAAATCTTGTATATAAAACCTTTTTTTTTAAGAACGACTTATAATTTTTGTTCTTGCGACCCAGTCGTGCATCGTGCATTTTATCTACATAAATATCAAAATCGTTGAAGCCATTTTCAAAATATATACGATATTTCTTAATGGCTGCAGATTGAGATACAGACCTGCAGACAAACGGAATCACCACTTTCTTCTAGATACAAGTTAAAAGTCATTTTGGAATCTACTTCGATTTTTTTAAATTTACTTCGCTTTTTACTTCAAATTTACGAGTACTTCGACTTTTTTTCTGGAAGTGGTATCGCTGATTTCCACTCCCAAATATTCAATATGCCACCTTTTAACTTAAATACCTACCTACATACATATGCTACCCACAAAAATAATTTTTTTCTATCCCCAAAAAATACGAAACCGCCAAAAATAAAATGCACGACTGGGTCGCACGAACTTGCTCCTATGTAATAGACTAGGAATTTTAAAAACGAATGTTATTAAGGAAAACTGTTCATAAGGATAAAATGAATTTTTTAAATTCTTTTAGTAGTACATAAGCGATAAAGACAGAATGCTATGCAAATATGAATTCATGCAAGAACAAAAATTATAAGTCATTGTAGTGGTTCCGTAAAAAAAACTAAGCTGTTATGCACAAAATTTCTAAAACATTTAAAAAAAAAAAATTGGTACACCAACCTTAAGTTTTTGTTATTGTACGAATGAGAGTTGAATTTCCAAGAAAAATATTAAGCCGTTCTTGAGATATCGAATTTTCCAACAAAAAAAAATGACTTTTTTTTCCAAAAATTGAAAAAATATTTTTTTTTAAGTTTTGAAATGCATTGTTTTTTTAAATTTTTAGGAGCTTCTTTATAAAAAATTTCATTAAAATCCGTTATGCCGATAATGAGAAATTCAAAATTCGAAAAAATCGTTGTATGGTTGGTACAGTCAGTAATATCTAGATTTCAATTTTTTTATTAAATTATAGATCGTAAAAATTAATCAAAAGAAAAAAAATTTTTAGCAAAATTCTCGGAACCGTTTTCGAGAAAAAAACGATTTTCGAAAACCATTTTTTAACTTTTGTATGGAAGGTACCGTTAGTTTTAGATAAAACAAATTTTTTTTCTCAAGTCTTGTAGATTATGTTAAGAAACTTTTATTTGGCAAGTTTGAAAAAAATCGAGCATGGGGTTTTCGAAATATTGAGTTTCAAAAAAAAAAGTTTGAAATTTTTTTTAAAAATCCAAAAAATAAAAAATTGAAAATTTGAATATGTAAAAATATTCAATCTTTGGAGGAGCTTTGGCATAAAAAAATGATTTAAATCGGCTGTACCGTTTTTCGAGAAAATCAAAACCAAAAAAATGGACCCAGAGGGGCTACCAAAAATAACAATTTTTTGGAAATTTTTTTTTCAACCATTATCTAGTCTTAACTAAATAAAATTTTTCAAATTTCTTCTTAAAAATTCTGTGCAATAGTTTTTGAGAAAAAAAAATATTTATAAAATTTGGAAAAAAAACCGTATGGTAGGTACCGTTATTTTTGGTTTGAAAAAAAAAGGAAAAAAACGTGTGGGGGGAAAATCAAAACCCATATCTACCAAGTTTGAAAAAAATCGGCCGAGCCGTTTAGGCTGTAGTCGAACCGACAGACAGACAGAGAGACAGACAGACTGAATTGAATCTCGAGTTCGATTTTTTTTTTCGAATGCATAACTTGCCCTTTAGTACCTATAAGTCGCAAGTAAAAAGTGCTTCATAATATAATACTTACGAACATTTTCGGTGTGCATGACAGTTTTGCTATGGAGACATTATTTCTGGAACCTTTTTTGTAGATAGAAATTATATAAGTACGATATTTTCATTGATTTAGGAAAGGTGCCTTGCAAAATGGATATTGTGAATAGGTTGGTCAGTGGATATATGAAGGTAGGGTAGCCAGATATGTTTAGATGAAACTAGTACTGGAGTTTCAAAAACCCGGACTTTCCCGGACAAATGAGGATTGAAAAAAGAGTACAAAACAAGGACAGAATAAACACATTTATATTGTAAGAGGAAACAAAAAATTGTATTAACATTTAAATAAAAACAAATATTTAGTTTAAAAATCACATTTTTAAGTTACAAAACATCTTTGATGTATAAAAAAAGGAACTTCATTTGTTTTTTTTTTTAATACATAAATAGCCTTTACAGTGCTTGTTGTATTTTTCATTACATCTAATACTGTTAAGTATATCGCTGTTGCCTTTTTTGTTAAATTAATTCCTTTGTTAAAATAATTCCTTTGACGGTCTCAGGTAACAGTTTGTTTCTATCTTTTGTCCCGTGAATTTAATAACGTTTTCTTTACAGCTGGAATCATCAAGCTTCTTTAAAATAGATTTAATTTTAAGTGGAACAAAATCGTTATCGATTCGCTCGTAAATATTGTTGACAATATTTTGTAAAATTTCCACGGTTTCAATAATAGGAATGTCTTGTTTTTCAAGTTTTTGAATATTGACGTTGAATGTTGACATGAGAGAATGAACCAAAAATAAATAGATACGCCTCGCTTAAGTCGTCTTCAAAAAATGTTTGCAATATTGTAGGCGGATTCTCGTACATAAGGAAAAGACGTTCAACAGCAAGATAGAGAGAAAGCCATCTGGTTTTCGAATGGTATAAGAAAGGCTTATATTCATTTTCAAGAAATTCAGAAAAATCTCGAAGTCTTTCCGTTCTGACTGTGTAGATAGAGAAATAGTTGTATATTTTTACAATTATGATATCGGCGTCAACTGGTAAAAGTATCACATCCATGGTAGATCGCATTGACTAATGTGGTGGACATCCTACACCTATCATGTTTTGGTTGACTAAAGATTTTAATTTTGAATAGACATTGTTAGAACCTTTCCTTTGTCTTCCACCAAAATTAGTATTGCAATAATTGTCAGCGCAAAATCCACTTACTTTTGATAATAAGTTATTTTGTGTAAGAACTTTAACAATAAGTTGGGCAATTGTTCTATAATTTCTTTTCTCATATATTGGATCTGTTCGTTCACTTAATTTTAATGGGCCTCGGTTCAATTTTGAATAACTATTTAATTATAAGTAGCATAAAAGTAAATAGATACACAATGGGTAAAAGGAGTACAATCCCGGACAATTAACAAAAACTATCCCGGACCTCCCCCACACAGTGAAAAAAGAGTACATGTCCGGGAAAATACGGACGGATGGCAACCCTATATGAAGGCATTTATACATTTTTTTAAGGACGATAGCCGGCACCCTATCTTGTCCGGTAGAGTAATCATCTTTAAGTTTTTTGATTTTTTCTTTTACCATGGCTGGTAGAATGTTGATGGTTGAGGTATGATATTGGGTATGAAGTTCAAGTTCAATATCATTGTCGGTAAACGACTTTTTGAAAAGGTGGGCAAAGAAATTGGTGATTATGGCATTATCAGAAGAAGAATTATTATTGAAAGTTAGGGAGGATGGATAGCCTGACTTTTGTTTTATATTAACGAATTCATAGAAACATTTGGGATTCAATTTTATCGAGGATTGCATACGAATAATATACTCTTTATAAAGTCGTTCGCAGAGATTAGAAAATTCCGTAAGAGCGTGTGAAAAAGATTGACAGTCGTGATGTGACTTCGATCTTAAATAATTCTGCCACAGTTTACGAGTATTTCTTAGATTACGAAGTGATCTAAGTTCTTTGTTGTACCATGGTGGTGAAGCAGACATAGTTTTACGTGGCATAAACAGTATCTACGGAATAAGCAAAAAAGCTGAAAATTTCAGTACAGAAAGTTGTTAGTGCTTCATCAATTGTTTTTTGAACAAAATTGAATTCTATTTTATTGAGAAGGTTGTTTAGTTTTTGAAAGTTGGCTTTATGGAAGTTGAAATTGCATTCAGGAACGGTGGAAGTATTAACTGTTTCGTGGGAGAAAGACATAAGGAGAGGCGGATGAAAACGATCAAGAGTAGAAAGAAGTTGATTACTTTCAGTTACTATGAAGTTATTAGGGTCGGTTGTGAAGATGAGGTCGAGTTGCCTACCAAAGGCTATTAGTGACGTCACTTACTTGAAACAAGCTAGAATCAATAAAATAATCTGTCAATAAAGTTTCTTTTCCAGATTTGGCATTAGTTGGATAGAAGTAGGTGCTCTCATCGGTGGGAGACCATTCGACCATTTCCCCTTCTGCAAGAGAGATGATAGACCCTTACTATTCGATTTAGTTGTATCTCAGAATCGACAGAAAATTTAAAGTCCCCCCCCAAAAGAAAAGCCTTTCACCCCCATTTTCTGAAAATAATGTTATACCTAACCTAGCAATATTTTTAGCTCAATTTCATATTCCTTTAAACTTGCAAAACTGTCAATTCTCTTTCTTTTGTTTAATTTCAGGCATTTTATTACATTTTATGAACAGCTTGAAAGAAATAATTGAGTTTATAGATTTTGAAAAAAAAAATAAATTTTGCTATAACGTCATTCTAAAACTGACTACCAGGGTCAGGAAAATTCCATTTTTAGCTCTCTAAGTGCCTTAGCATAGGAGATAATTAAATTTGTGCATATAAATGCGCAACGACGAAATTGATTTCTTTTTACTAAACATCTCCTGCAAGACTAAATAACCCACTTTTCTAGTTTCACCGACTATGTATAAATACATCCATATACCTTAAATTGAATACAAAATTTTATTGGAAATTCATAAACTTTAAACATGAGCATCCTGAACCTCATATCCCTTTCCTTTGCTAAAGGTATTCCCTATTTCTCAGCATTAAAGTTTTGTTTGTTAATTTGGTTAAAGAATGAAAAAGTTGAATTAATTTCTAAACTTCATCTGCTTATACATTTCCCTGTCAGCCATTGTGGTAGATTGATTTATGATACCATTAAAGCGCCATAAATTATATAAAACAAAGAGTACAACGCAATGCTGTAAGTATTTAAAACGGTATAGATGTTTTAGGGTTTTACAGAAAATCAAAATTTCCAAAGTCGCTTTTCAAAGGTGTGGCCTTGTTGGTGTCAAGAAAATGCTAATTTAATTTATGGTTTATTGAAAACGAAGAGCCGCTTTTAAAGTTTGAAACCTCAAGATCTTAAGTTATTAACTTGTGCATTCATATACATATAATTTTCTATTCTATTTTGAAGGAAATAAAATTCACGACTGGATCGCAGAAACTTGCTCATATATTAAAGAGCATTTAGAATTTTAAAAATTTATGTTATTAGTGAAACATGTTTACAAGCTTAAAATTATTTTTGAAAACGGTTAAATATTTTTTTTTAGTTGGTGGAGCTAAGTACAGATGCCACAAAGAAAAAAAAATAATTTATGCAAGAATATTAATTTTGAAAAAGTCCATTGATTTTACTATTCTTCTCAATACATCCCAAATATTTCCATCATTTCAGTATACAGCACCTTTAATAAATTGATGAATACGGGGATGCTCATATTTCTTAAGCTGGGGGGGAGGAGATGGTTATTCAAAATACCAAAAATGATAAAGCCCCAGCGGAGTATAGAATACCTATCGAATATTTTTAACGTCGATTTTTATATCTGGACATAAAACGGGGAGTCTTGACGATCTCAAAAACCAAAGAAATAGGTATCTCATTTTAAAATAAAGCGATTAACCTTTGTGTCTCAATACTGTATAATAGGATCATTTAGTGGGTGGAAAGCAGGCAGATCTTTCACGCAGGGGCGAACGCGCGAAACAACCAAAAAATAAGAGTTCATTTTGTTAAAGAAAAAAAGAGACAAAGTGCTATTTTCGTGCCATATTAATATTAATGTAAGTTCAATTGATTATTAGAAGTTTTGTGTTTCCCTTTATCGGTTCTCTGCGTTTTTCTTACGATTTATAGGTACTATAAGGCAAGTAATGCATTCGTAAAATAAATTGAACTCAAGATTTTTATCAAAGTTGACATTACGATGATAGCAAAGAAAAAGTGGGTCTCGAAAATGGGCCGATTTTCCTTAAATTTTCCTTTTTTTTAAGACCAAAAATAACGGTACGATTCATCTTTTGAAAGCCCTCTTGGAACCATTTTATTTTGTTTGTTTTTGATTTTCTCGAAAACAGTACAACCGATTTCAATCATTATGAAGCTCCTCCAAATTTTAAATATTGGGCGTTTTTCTTTTTTAGTTCAGAGTAGTACCTGAACTGTCAAACAAAATAGCGTGTTTCTTTTTTAGGTCAGAGTGTATAACAGTTCAAAGATTGTGTTTCTTTTTTCGTTGAGAGCGTGTTCAGAGATTGTTCAGAGCGCACTCTATGAGCTCGGTATAAAATAGCTGAGTAGACAGAGTTAAATGCTGCTATCATTCTGACAGACAGAAAAAAAACTCTTAGAACACACTCGATTCGGAGAAAGTTCAGAGCATGTTTGACATGCTGATGCTCTGTTCAGTGCTCTACTCTGAATGAAAAAAGAAAAACGCCAATTATTTTTTTTTGGAAACTCAATATTCCGAAAACCCCTGCTCGATTTTTTAAACTTGAATAAATAAAAGTTTCTTAATATAACCTACAAGATCTGAGGGAAAAAAATTGTTTAAACTAAAAATTAAGGTATCCACCATGCAAGTGTTAAAGAATCTTTTTCGAAAATCGTATTTTTCTCAAAAATGGCTCCGAGAATATTGATAAATTTTAATTTTAATTTAATAAGAAAAAATTAAATTAATACGTTACTGAGTGTACCTACCATAAAACCAGTTTTTCGAATTTTGAATTTGTCATTATAGGCAGAACGGATTTCAATGAAATTTTGCATAGAGGAGCTTCTAGTTAAAATTGGCGTACCAAAATTTTTTCTTAAATACCAATGTTTTAAAAATCTTTTATAAAACATATTATGTGCTTAGCTCTAACTACTAAACTACTTTTTATAAAACAATAACTTAAGGAGTTGTTTTAGTCATTTAAAAATGAATTTTATGCTTTTGAACATTTTTTCTCTAAAAATATTAATTTTTGAACTTCTTAATCTTTTACATAAAAGCAAGTTCGTGCGACCCAGTCGTGCATTTTATTTAATGTGTCTTCGTATTTTAACGAAACTGTCCTATTTTGAATTGATCATAAACAAATAGACACACGAAGCCAGCAGCAATTGCGTTTTTGATGATTTACATTATGTGTTTAAGTATATGGGCAGTAACGGAGCAAGTTTGAGTTTTTGATGGCTCCAAGGTCGGAGTGTGTTGTATTGCAGCAAAAAAAAAACTAACTCATTTCGTTTGTTCGAAAGTTACAGTTACTGATGAGTAGCACATAGCACCTTCTGGAAGCGTTGTGGTTATAATTATGTAGTATATCGTAGCTAACGTAGGTACCAGTTGAGTGTCCTTATGTTTTCGGATAACTGTTTTTCGTATGATCGTAAAAGTACAACAAGATATGATTTCACGTATTAATAAATTCCGGAAATAATTTATTTATGAAAATCTAATTTTTTTTCAAACCCCCCGAAATGTTTTTATGCATCCGCCCCTGCTTTCACGATTGATTTCCCAGCTGAAATCAACTAACATTGCTGGGGACCGCTTGCCGTTATATCTTTTTTCCATATGCGCAATATCTTGGTGGAACCTCTCACCATGCTCATCAGATACGGCAGCAAGAAAAAAATATAAATGCGAATCCAAGATGTGTATTTTTAAAAACATGTTGCATCCGAGTTCTTGATATGAAAATAGAAGTTCTTGTACCAGTTCCTTGTAGATTGCAGCTCTTATATTTCCAAGAAAATTGTGAAATACATTTTCAAAAGCTGTCCATTTAAACAATTCGTCTTTGAAGATTTTTTTGAATTGGGGACCAATAAATATGCCTTCCTTTAATATTGGCCCCACTAATGCGTGGAAATTTACTCTTCAGGTGTTAAAATGCCTCTCCATCTTTGTCCATAGCTTTGACCAAGTTTTTTATCAAGCCTAATTTGATATGAAGTGGCGGCAAAAATATTTTTTGGCTGTCAACCAAAGGCTCATTTGCGACGCTTTTTATTTCCCAGAATCGCAAGTGCCACTATTACTATTAAATCGGCACATAAATTCCAAAAATAACGATCGTACTGAATTCTATTGAGCAGTAACTTCATGTTTTCGTAAGTCTCTTTCATATTAACTGCATGAGCCAATAGTATTGACGGATATTGATTTTCATTATGTAGTTTGGATAAGTCAATGAAGAGTCTGCAAGTCGTTGGATTTTCAGGCAGCTTTAGTTCATGAAGAAGTTTTAGAGGATCAGTGCAACAAACTAAATCATGATCTTTGGAAAACATTTCAGAGAACTGAAAATGTCTCTTCCTGAAAAATGAAATATTGGTATCTTTTTTAACAGATTCCATTGTTGTAATCTGGAACCTAAAAGTTGGGTCTTAGATTTCGTAAGTTCCAAATCGCGGACTAGATCATTAAGTTCAGATTGGTTGAGTAGATGTTATTCTTCTGTTAAACTAGATGAACTGCTAAGAGAAACTTCATTGGAATTTACAGATAGTGATTCGGATATATCGAATGACACGTCAGTTTGTATAATGAGCAGCGCTTTTCATGACAAGAGATTAGAAGATTTGTCAGTTCCTCGGAAGAAGCAGTACAACCCTGCTGCGACTGTCAATCGAACCCTAGACCTTATGCATGATATGCATGGTAGTCCAACACACTATAAGCATTATGGCCAGCAGTGGCGGCTGTACCTTAAGTGCGCTCGTGCGCTGAACCACCAATTCAAAAGATTTAAAAATTACAAAATATTACTGCATCTTTATTTTTAGATTCCCATATTAATATTTATTTTTTAAACATACAAGAACACAAACAAGTAAAATTTCCAATTATGACGAAACAATGTAAGCGCTTTGCTTTACTATTAAGACTTATGTACTTTCCCTGCAAATAAAAATTCTCGTGCGCTTCGGCGAGCGCACGAGGACTGCTAATATAACTTGTATGAGTTACAAGCAAGTATCCCTGACACGTGAGACAAAAGATATTTCATTGAAGTGTATCGAGAAATTAGCCTGCTCTCGTGCAGCGCACGAGAACCGAAGAAGATTAACTACAGCAACCGATGTTTGACTAGAATGCGCTGCGCCTGCGAATATGTAATATTGTTTCGCTCTATCCGTGACTGGTTAAATAGTGTAGGTTTGTAGGGGTTAGGTTAGTAATTGTTTTTTATTAACTTCCCATAGGGAGTTATTGTAATCGGTCCGATTTGTCAAATTGGAATTTTTGACATTTCTCGACGTTCCAAGGTCCCTAGAGGCTATATCAATCATTTTTAGAGAGATGTCTGTGTGTGTGTGTACGTACGTTCGTACGTTCGTACGTCCGTACGTTCTGGTACCATTTTTCGTCGTCGATATCTCAAGAACGAGTAAAGATATCGACTTCAAATAAATTTTGTTTAATAGATAATAACTTCGAAAGAGGCTGAAAGGGCGTTTATTAAAATTCAGTGAGTAGTTTTTTAACTATAACGGTTTAAAAATTTTGGTTAGTTTCAAATATCTCACGAAAAAATAATGCTATTGATTTCAAATAAGATTTAATGTACTCATTATAAGGTCGTACAGATTTGGTATGAATTTGGAAAAAAATTAACATACCGTTATTTTTTTAAATAAAAAAAAACTGAAAAAAAAATTTCATAACCTAGATATTCTAAGAACGGAAAACAATTTGAAACTCAAAATAATTTTATTTTACGAAAAATAACATAGTATAATTTTGTACAATTGGTAAAATGTTGACAAATATTGAATTAATAGTTTTTTTTTTAAACAAATGGGAAGTTATCAGTGTGGGTCGCACCCAGCCTCTTTTTTTGGTTTTGGTTCGATTCTCTATTGTGTACAGTGTGTGGTGTGGGATAAAATTAGCAGTGATTAGGTATATTTAAGACAATAATAAATCGTTTTAAGATAAAGTTACCTGAATTCACGATTTGACGCATTTAAGTGAAAAAATAAAAAACATTATTCCTTACTAAATGTAATAAGTGTGTCAGTTTTATACATGGTCGAAATTCTTCGAGCAATTATACAAAATAATAAAAAATCGACATATACATGTAAATTGTTGTTTTTTTGCGATTTTTAATCTTAATACCTACTTAGTGAGCAAGTAAAGTGCACCACCTGTTCATTGTTCAACAACCCACCAGCCGCCACTGATGGCCAGGGGTACAATATTATACTATTTCGTGGATCTCTGGGCAGCTGTTGATTCAATTCCCCAGGAAGACCTTTTTTACAAGGTTTAGAAATATGAAATCTGAACTATAATTTTATATGTCGTTGGAAGCAATGTACCAAGAAAATGTTGCACGTGCTTCGGCCGAGTTTGATACTTCAATGGGCGTTAAGCAAGGATGAGTTCTCAGTACTGTTCTCTTCATTATGACATAACTAATATTGTGAAAGGCGGTATTGCTGTGAGAAGAAAAAATATTCCAGGACTAATTCTCAGACGATATTGTTTTTTTTTTAGCTATAAACTATAAACGATACTACTTACTCACTTAACCGGCTCCCGATCTATGAAGGGTCTCTGCCTGAGATATTGCGGTTTTCCATCGGTTGCAATCCCTCGCGAGCTCCTTTGAGACGTCGGGACCAAGCGCACTTGCGTCTGTAACCGCCTGGTCCCTGTAGCCGAGGTTCGGAACGTTTGTTCCGAGGTAGGTGAACTCCTTGACTACCTCGAAACTACTGCTACCAACAGTGACGTTTTGTCCTAGGCGATGGACAGCTGAGGCATATAAATACTTTGTTTTGTCCTCATTCACTTCAAGACCAACGCGTTTCGCCTGTTCATCAATAGCTGTGAACGCTTCTAGTACCGCTTGTTTGGAGCGGCCGATGATATCGATGTCATCCGCATAGCCAATCAGTTGGGAAGACCTGTTGAAAATAGTGCCTTCCAGGTTAACACCACTCTTGCGCACTATCTGCTCCAGGACTAGGTAGAAGAAATCACATGATAGCGCATCTCCTTGTCGGAAGCCTGTACGTGTACATGTCTGGAATAGCTCGAATGAGCTGTTACCCATTTGCACGTTGCACCGCGTATTTTGTAACGTCATGCGGCATAGCTTGATCAGTTTTTTCGGGATTCTCGCATAGCTAAATATGAAACCTTTCGAGCAACTGCAATCGCTATTCCGTTTTACGGAATAGAAGTTTGGGTATATCTTTCGTTTGAAGCTGTGGAAAAGTTTCTTCACTTTTTACTTGCGATATAGGTACTATAGGGCAAGTTCTGCATTTGGAAAAAAAATCGAACTCGAGATTTTGATCAAAGTTGACATTACGATGATAGCGAAGACGAAAAAAGTGGGTCCGACAATTCCGTCTGTCTGTCTGTATGTCTGTATGTCTGTATGTCTGTATGTCTGTATGTCTGTATGTCTGTATGTCTGTATGTCTGTACCTCGAACTACAGCCTAAACTACCGGAGGTATTTTCTTCAAACTCGGTAGTTAAGGGTCTTCGGTGATTCCCTAGGGGAAAAAGTGAAATTTTTTTTTTAGCTTCAAAACTAAGGGTACCCCCCATACACCCGTAATGCAAAATCTTATTTATCTCGAAAACGGCTCTAACGATTTTGATAAAAAAAATTAGGTGTGATATTATGGATATGGACTATATTTTGGTGAAAAAAAAATTTGGGGGGAAATGTTATTAGGGGTACCTGTCATAGAACGGTTTTTTTGATTTTCGAATTTCTCACCAACGGCTCTAACGATTTTAGCCAAAATTTTTATGCAGGAGCTGCTTTGCATTTGAAAAAATATAAACTAAAAATTTTTTCAAAAAAATAGGTTTTGGATTTTTAAAAAATAATACATATTTTTTTTTGAAAATTCAATATCTTGAAAACCGATACACGATTAAATTTTTAAATTACGTTATAAAATGTATTTTATTAAATACTAACAATTTGCATATCAATTTTTTTTATAAAAATTTTAAGGAAAATTTAGTACACAAAAAACATGTTTCAGTGTGTCTGTATGTCTGTACCTCTCACTACAGCCTAAACCACTCGACCTATTTCTTTCAATCTCGGTAGTTAAGGGTCTTCGGTGATTCCCTAGAGGAAAAATTGAAATTTTTTTTTTAGCTCCAAAACTAAGGGTACCTCCCATACACCCGTAATGCAAAATCTTATTTATCTCGAAAACGGCTCTAACGATTTTGATAAAAAAAATTAAGTGTGATATTATGGACATGGACTATATTTTGGTGAAAAAAAAATTTGGGGGGAAATGTTATTAGGGGTACCTGTCATAGAACCGTTTTTTTGATTTTCGAATTTCTCACCAACGGCTCTAACGATTTTAACCAAAATTTTTATGCAGGAGCTGCTTTGCATTTGAAAAAATATAAACTAAAATTCTTTTCGAAAAAAATAGTTTTTGGATTTTTAAAAAAATAATACAATGTTTTTTTTGAAAATTCAATATCTTGAAAACCGATACACGATTAAATTTTTAGATTACGCTTAAAAATCTATTTTATTAAATAATAACAATTTGCATATAATTTTTTTTACAAAAATTTTAAGGAAAATTTAGTACACAAAAAACATGTTTCAGTGTGTCTGTATGTCTGTACCTCTCACTACAGCCTAAACCACTGGACCTATTTCTTTCAATCTCGGTATTTAAGGGTCTTCGGTGATTCCCTAGAGGAGAAATTGAAATTTTTTTTTTAGCTCCAAAACTAAGGGTACCCCCCATACACCCGTAATGCAAAATCTTATTTATCTCGAAAACGGCTCTAACGATTTTGATAAAAAAAATTAAGTGTGATATTATGGACATGGACTACATTTTGGTCAAAAAAAATTTGGGGGCAAAATGTTATTAGGGGTACCAGCCATAGACCGGTTTTTTTGATTTTCGACTTTCTCATTAACGGCTCTAAGGATTTAAACCCAAAATTTTTAGCAGGAGTCCCCTTAAGTTTAAAATAATATTGTATACAAAAATATTCGAAAAAATATTTATTGGGTTTAAAAAAAAAAAAATTTAAATCAATATCTTCAAAACCTATGAACGATTATTTTTTGAAATTATTTCCTAAAACCAATATTATTAAATACTTAAAATTCGCATCCGACATTTTTTTCTTAAAAAATTTTAGAGAAATTTCTTATATAAAAATTTTATTTAATAATAAAACGATTTTTTTAAAGTTTATTTGCATAAATTCATACTTTTCCGGAAACCAGACGGCAATTTTATGCATTTGAACATTATTATCTCATTAAATCCATGTTTTATATTTATAAAATGTATCTTAAATTCCAAAGTACTTTTACATAAGAGCAAGTTCGTGCGATCCAGTCGTGCATTTTATTTTATTAAAAGTTCTTTGAGATACAGAGTAGGCCATATAGTAGTTTTGTTTAAAATCATAGGTTATTTTGACACTGACAGTTCTTTTCCGCTCAAAATCTTGACATAAAGTCAGTATCATACCTCCTCGCCATCGATCTCAACAGTTCAACATTTCACGCACTATAGCCTGAGGAGAATTCTGTTCTGCGCAAAATCTGGGATTTTTCGCATGCAATGTTCAATTGACTCAGCAATTTAAAGCGCATGACCATGCGCTTCGTTATCGCTTCGTAGCTTGGGCCTAAGAGCAGGTTGAATTGGACAACGATATTGGGCGAAAAATCATCTTTTCTGACGAGGCGCATTTTCATCTCGGCGGCTACGTTAAGAAACAAAATTGCCGCATATGGGGCTTGGAAAAGCCGAACCTTACTGTCTAGAAGCGATTGCATGCTCTGATCATGCAGTAATAGTTTGGTGCAGATGTGGAGTGGTGTCATCAGTGGACCATTTTTCTTCGAAAATAAGGCTGGGAACAACGTTTCGGTTAATGGTGGGAGTTACAGAGCCAAGCTAACAAACTTTTTTTTTTTTTACCGAAATTGAAGACATGGGTTTAAATGAGCTCTGGTTCCCAAATCGTGTTATCAGCCGTCTTGGCGATGTCAATTGGCCGCCTGGGAGCTGCGATTTGACCAGTTTGGAGGAACTGTCAAGGACAATTCGGATTCAAGCTCTTAAGGCCAATATCATCCGAACGATCCCTGAGCTACAGCCCGAAACCCTCAACAAGGTCTTGGAAAATTGGAGTCACAGAATGCGCTACTGCGAATGCAGCCAGGACAGCCCCTTGAACGACGTTGTATTCCATAATTAATGGGAAAGTTTGTTCTTATTAATAAAGCCATAGTAAATGGAAAAAAATTAATTTTGTTCATTTAATTGCATTTTTAAAAAGAAACTTGTATTTGGCCAATCCTTTATTTATATTTTAAGAGCAAGTATGTGCGATCCAGTCGTCCATTTTATTTCTGTTTCTTTAGTTCAAGTTATTAATTTTTCATAATTTTTTTTTTTTCAAACGTTCACTTTTATTTTCCTAAAGTTTACCTAAAATTGAATCAGGAAAATTATAGTATATCTTGATTTCATGTCAATTTCCATTCCGCTGTTAGAATTCCTTGGCAAAATAAGGAAAATTCAATGTTCAAAATTTACCTCAAAATTTCTCCTAGATAATTTACCATCAGCATTTTTAGCATTTCCCTGAATGAGACAATATTTTTTGATTGGCAAATATATTCTTGAAATATCATAAATTGAAGACTTTTCTCAATATGAAAACGCTCTGATAAATGTCCAAATTCTAAAGTGTCTCGTTCGCAAAAACCCTATTCAATGCAAATGCACTTCACATCCTGCAAGCAAAGCCGGATGCATGATACAAACATGATTTGAATTGAATATTTTTGGCAAACAAAAATTATATATCTAAATATTGGTAGATATGTAGTATTCCTATATAAATATGAATAAGAATAAAAAATTCGAACATGTACGTGTACGTATACACTTTTATGAATTTTGGTATCATCCTGTACACACGAGACGTGACGCATGGTGCAAGAGCAGCAGTTTACTATTTCTCAAAGGACATGGAAAAATGTTCATTCCTTTGTCCAGGATCATAATGTACGGTCTTATATTTCTATATTTCTTGAAAATTCAGCAACATTTATTCTGCATAAAGAGTGACGTTAACGTAACTGAAGTGAGCTCTTCCGTGTTGAAAAGCTCATTGTGCTCATTATAGTGGCTTCATCACTTTCTGTACTTTGTACTATAGCGCGTATGGTGCAATTTTTTTTTATTTGTTGACTATTTTTACTTCCTTGTGGTTTCATTTCCTCGATTTTCTTTATTTTTGTTTGCCTCCAGCAATTTTATAATTAGCTTCATATGAAGGTTGGTATTATTTAACTCTATCGGTTATCCTTAGGGAAGGTATTTGTTACATTTTATCACAGTCGTCATTAAGTGTGTTGTAAGCAGTTAGTAAATAAATATAAATTAAGCCCAATACGAACCCAGAACACTGGACACATAAATCAGAATTCAATAAAATGTTCGACTGGGTCTTACGAACCTGCTTGATAGACTTCCAATTTTAAAAATTAATGTTATTAGTGAAAAAGGCACGAAATGTTTGTAAATTATAAAACTTTACATTGCTGTAGCGGTTTTTATAAGTTTTTAATCTAAATTTCTTAAAAATTATTATGAATTTAAAAATGAAATTTATAAAAGATTCATTGAATAGTTTTTGATATATTCAATTTAAAAACAAAAATTAATTTACAAAAATCCAAAATGTAATATTTTTCTACATCTTATAGGAAGTATTAAAAAACTGTTAATTTTGAAGTTTCAAAAAAAATCGAACATGTGATTTTCAAGATATTCAGTTTTGAACCATGAGTTTTGAAATTTTTATATAAAATACTATTCACACGTTTTAGGACTTTAACATTTATTAAAATCTAAAACAAGAAAATGGTTCAATGAGAGGTTCCTTTAACAACAATTTTTGGAATTTTGTTTCCAGTAGGTATCTTACTGATCCGAGTAGTTCAATGTTCAATGACTCTTCCTCATAGATCCGGTTGAATTTGAACGATGGCCTGATCTTAGTGCCCAATTCCCGTCACCTCTGCCAGAGATCACCTTGCCGTCTAATCTTTCATGCAGAATGTCAATCATAAACTTTGAGCTTCTAAGTCAGTTGGATTTTGTAGGGGTGCAGGCTGAAGTCTGTGAAAGGCCGGGCTTATGTGCACGTTGAGGAATCGACTGCGTCGGACTCCGCTGTTCACTTTCACGGTCCGTGGGGATATTCTCGGCCGATGATGCGTTCCTTTGACGTACCAATTTTGGCTGATTGATTGCTGAATCGGTGGTCTCAAACTTGGCCACTAATCGTTGAAGAGTCGGCTGTGAAGAGCCAGCATGTCTATAATAAAATGGACGTAAGGTTTGCACTAACGAATACTCATTTTAATAATACAGTTTTATCATTTTGGCGTGACGTTCAATCGTATTACTGGCTATGGTGATGTGGCCGAATAACAGACAACAGATTTGACAAAGATAGATAGATATATATATATATTTATTCATAAAAACTTAAAATTTTAACAATAATTAGCATACACAATAGAATAGAATTTAGGGCATGGCAGTAATGCCGTCAAGCTGATATAATGGGTGATTTTTTTGCTGTTTTCTTTTTGGCAACACTGTTTTTGACAGCTCCACGCACGTTTCGTGCCTTGTGTCACCGTCAAACATCTTCAGTTTGCTCTATAATTTAACCATGAATCTTCTTTTAAGCGAACAACGCTTGCAAATTATTGAATTTTATTATCAAAAAAAAATTAATATTTTTTTTCCAAAAATTCAAAAAAAAAAAATTATTTTTTTTTAAGTTTTGAAATGCAATATTTTTTAAATGCCATTAAAATCCGTTATGTCCATAGTGAGAAATTCAAAATTAGACAAAATGGTTATTAGGTAAGTACAAACTGTAATATATTAATTTAGAAATATTTTTTATTAAATTAAAGATCATAAAAATTAACTGAAAGAAAAAAATTTTATCAAAATTCTAGGCGCCGTTTTCGAGAAAAATACGATTTTTGAAAACCATTTTTTAACTTTTGTATGGTGGGTACCTTTATTTTTAGGTAAAATAAAAGTTTTTTTTCTCACATCTTGTAGATTGTATTAAGAAACATGTATTTATCAAGTTAAACAAAATTTAGCATTTCGTTTTCGTAATATTGAGTTTTGAAAAAAAAATTTTAAGTTTTTTTTTTTAATACAAAAAAAATTTAGGAAAATTTGAATACAAAATACTATTCAAATTTTTGGGGAGCTATAGCAAAAAAAAAACTAAATTAAATTTTTTTTGTTTTTATTTTTTAAATCTGTCGAACAGTTTTTGAGAAGAAAAAAACGTGAGGGATGGAAAAATTAAAAATGATATCTTCCAAGTTTGACGAAAATCGGTCGAGCCGCTTGTTTTCCGGACTAAGCAAACGCGGAACCCATCGATCTTTTAAGATGCCTTCTGTTTCAACTATTTCGCGCACCTTCAATCTTCGGCGCGTGGTCTGCCAATACGAGATCGTGATTTTTTGACACGTTATCCTCCTTGGTAGCCATTTTCGGGGCACTTGGGCGGGGCTTTATTTATTATAATCCGTTAAACAACTAACGTTAAAGCTTAAAACTAATTTTACATTACATTCTTAGAATTAAATGAACTACAATACCTATATAAATACAATATGGAATTTTGAATTAAAAGCTAAAGAGAATAGTTGAAAAAATTTTCTTTAAATGCTTTACTTTTAAAATTATCATTAAGGGAATAAATTAAGAAGTAGTAATTGTTATAAACTGAAATCATTTGGTTGATAGGGTTATTCTTAGCATAGTTTGTTCTACTTGATAAAGGACGTAATGGAATTTGTCTCCTTATATTTGCTCGGCTATAAGTGAAGTTTATGCGACCCAATATAGATGGCGATGTGATTGACCCATTGATTAATTTTATAATAAAACAAAGCTGAATATATTGTCTGTGTTTAGATAGCAATGGAAGATTTATGAGTGTGAGCCTTTGATTGTACGGTGGAAGTTCAAATCTATTGGACCATGGAAAGAAGCGAAGACAAAAGCGCATGAATCTTCTTTGAACTCCTTCTATTCTGTTTATATGAACTGAATAATAGGGGGCCCATACTATGCAGCCATATTCTAGTATTGGTCTTACAAACGATATGTAAAGAAGTTTAAGGACATACGGGTCGCGGAAGTCATGTGAAAAACGTTTTATAAATCCGAGTGTCTTATTGGCTTTTTTAATGATATAGTCGTAATGATCTGTAAAAGTTAATTTAGAGTCAAGAATAATACCTAGGTCAGAGAAAGCAGGGAGTTTAGTCAAGTAAGAGGAGTCTAGTTCATAATTGAAAGTCAAAACATTACGCTTGCGTGTAAAACACATTGCCTTACATTTGTCTATGTTAAGTAAAAGCTTATTTATATTGCACCATTCCCGAAAACTATTAAGATCATCCTGTAGCCGTAAGCAGTCGTCAATTAAGTTTATACATTTAAAAATTTTTATGTCGTCAGCGTAAATTAGAACGGACGAGTGTTTAATAATCGAAGGTAGATCGTTTACATATAAAATAAATAGTAAAGGTCCTAAATGGCTTCCTTGTGGTACGCCAGAGTTGGTGTAAAATTGAGATGACCGCACATTCCTAAATATGACGCTATACGATCTGTTATATAAGTACGAAGAGACCCATAAAATAAATTTATCATTAAAACCTAGTGCCTTCAGTTTGATAATTAATGTCCTATGGCACAGTTTGTCAAAGGCCTTACTGAAGTCTGTGAAGATACAGTCAACTTGCTTTCGTTTTTCGAACGAATCAAGACAAAAAGAGGTAAAATGAAGGAGGTTGGTAACTGTGGACTTATTTTGAACAAAACCATGTTGACTGTCACAAATTATAGATTTACAATTAAACGATAGAACTTTACAAATAATGGATTCAAATAATTTGGGAATAACGGAGAGTTTTGCAATGGGACGATAATTTTGTATTTCGTTTTTACTACCCTTTTTATGGATTGGTGTTATGTAAGAGCTTTTCCAAAGTTCTGGAAAAATTGAGGATCTGAGCGATTCGTTGAAAAGAACTTGAAGAGGATAGGATAAATAGGACACGCATTTTTTTAATATATAAGAAGGTACACCATCTGGACCAGGGCTATAACAAACTTCGAGTTCTGAAACCTTGTTAATGATTTCATCTTCAGAGATCACAAGACTGATTGTATTCAGATGTGCAAAGTTTTGTGTAAGGTCCAATGATTCCGACGTTTCGTAAGAGTTCCTAACCTCAAAAGCATCTTTGAAAAAATTTGCAAACATGTTTGAAATCACTTCAGAGTCATGGCTAAGTTTGTTATTGAAAGATAAGCAATTTGGATACCCATCGGTATTTTTTTTACTGTTAACGTAGTTCCAAAAGTTTTTCGGACTCTTTTTTAATTCGGCTTCAGTGTTTGAAATAAAGTCATGATAAAGAATATCTGAATAATCAATAAACATATTTTTCAACTCGTTATAGATTAGTAAGTCACCATCTGCTTTTGTTTTATTATATTTAATCCAGGCCTTGTTTCTTTTATTTTTTAGGTTTTTTAGGCAAGAGTCAAACCATGGTGGAGATTTAGAAATATTGCGAGGTTTTCTCATTGGTGTGGTCTCATAAAGAAAATTAAAGAGAGTATTGTAGAATGTAGAGCACATAGAGTTAATTTCAGAATTCATAAATAAATGATTCCAGTTTACATTACATAAAAGATTACAGAGTTCATTTAGTCTACATTTTTTAAAATTGAATTCTAAGTTTTCACTGGAGTAGCTAGGAATATTGTAAAAGTTTAAGTTAAATGATAAGTCTAACGCTGGGTGATGACTGTCTTCTTCGACTAATAGGGTATTGGCTGGATTTATAGCAATGTCAGCATTAAATGTGTTCGAGAAAAATATAAGGTCCAATATTTTGTTAAAATTGTTGTGAATACCATTAAATTGGCTTAGTCCACATGCGGCAAGACCATCAATTGTCAAGAATTCGTTGGTAGAGGACAGGTTAACAGGAGATAGAAAGTTCTCGTCCGTCGACTTAGACCAGATCAGGTTTGGAAGATTAAAATCTCCTATGACAAGTAAGTCATCTTGAGGCTCCATTTGATCATATATTCTATCGATGCAGTTCATATAGTTGTCATAAACGTTGTTGGGAGAACTTGGAGGTATATATGTTGCGACGATGTATAGCAATCCCGTATCTGTTTTAAGTTTTATAGATATGATTTCTTCTTCATGTTGATTGAAGTCGTCGACCAAAGTGCATATAAAGACATTTTTGACGGCAAGCAGTATTCCACCTCCTACAGTGCTATTATCGTTCAGGCGATGTCTGTCACGTCTGTACACTTGATAATTTGAATCGAAAAGTTCCGTATCTAAGACGGTGTTGTTTAGCTTATTAAAAACCCATGCGGGACCACGTTGAAACTCGTTATACAAATTTTTCGAAGAAGAAGAGTCGCCGTGTACTGCATCCAAGCGCTCTCTCATTTCGCTGCGCGATTTCCCTTCCAAAAACAAGAATCGGATCACCGACCGATATTGCTCTTTTTCCGTTTTTCTAAAACTAGCCGACCCAGCTCTCGAAATTCGAGTGCCAATTTATTTATTTAAAAAAAAAAGACAGAGAATTCATGATTTGTTTTAAATTGTTGAATGCAATGAGAAGTACCTACTAAGCACTCAATGATGATGATGATGATGATTATATTAATTTTTATTCATTGTCATTCAGAATATTATTTATTTTTACTTTATTTTACAAAAATACTATGATGATGATGGTGGTTATCAAGATGATGATTATCATGATGGTTATGAAGATGATGATTATAATGATAATGGTCTTGTTCACTTAGTACATAGTTGTTAATTCCAACATAGTGTTATGGTAGTAACACTCTTGAGCAACCAATTTACCATTAACAATGTTAATAGCTCCATGTTCTAGTAAATCAAGAACTATATATTCTTCCAGAGGACGATTGAATACCATTTCGAAGGTTTCTTTAAAAATATAATAACATTATTTTTAGTATCTTAAGACTCGTAAGAAACTTTATTATTACCATCAAGATTCGCTAAGGAAATTCCGGGTTCTCCAAAGCTTCCTACCATTTTAATGATAAGTTGGCGTTCGTCTTCGATGGCGACCTCCATATCTGTAGTTCATAATACAGTATTCCCCGCTTAATTGCACTGACCATTTTGTCAGATTTTTCGGTCAATTATCCGGGTGGTTCAATTAACGAAACCCCGCTTAATTGACCGACCTGTTCAATTAAACGAAACCCGTATAATTGCACGAGTCGGTCAACTAAAAATTAAAATATTCATCCCAGAAATTTACTATGAACATTTCACTGTCAACTTACGAAAACCTTGAAAAAACTGAAAAAGAATACACACACAAAAATATTTGAACACGTTTTATTTAAAAAATAAACATACATACGTAATTAAAACTATGAAACAGAAAAAAATTATTCTTAAAAAAAAGTCACTTTTAGCTTCGAAAAGGATACAAAAAAATAATAAATACAATAGTATGTAGGTATGTACCTCGAAAGGCTCATAATGGTTATTTGCATACATTGGTTTGAAAAAATTTGTGTTTTGATTTTGATTGATTGTTTTGTTTTGAACAATGTCTTCTTGTTTTTCAGCTCAACTGTAAATTTATTTAGAGGTAAGAAGTATAAACGTAGAATTGCAATGTCCTGAAGAATTTCGAAAGTTGATGGTACTCGTAATATGGCTTCAACTTCTTCTTTTTCTTAAACCGTTTTTAAAATTTCGGTGTCTGTTAAGCATTGTACTTAAGTATGTTGTCTATGGCCACGATATCATTTTCCAGCTGCTCTTCATCTTGAATGATAACTGTCTTTTAAAAAACCACTTCAGACGTAGGTTAAGTAATAAAATATTTCTAATATTTGTTTCATTTTAATTTTTTTGTACGTCCAATTATCCGAAAAATGTCCATATATTTTTTTTTCGGGTGCATATTTTAAAGTTCAATTAACCGAGTAATTCAATTAAGCGGGGTTCAATTAACCATCTAAAAAGCTATGCTACTAATACGGGAAATTTTGCAATGCAACTTTTTCGGTCAATTAAGCGGGATGTTCAATTAAGCGAGGTGCAACTAAGCGGGGATTACTGTATTTTAAAATAAAATTATGAGGAAAGTTTCATGATACGAATAAATGTTTTTAACGTTATTTTCTGTATAAATATACATAACATATATTAAGTGCTTATTTAATGTCTGAAAATCTCCCTAATGAAAAGATTCAAATAAAAATTATCTTAAGTTCTAATTTGGTACTTATAATTCTAGGAAGTTTGGTCAAAAGGGCCAAAATTATAGTTTTGAGTTATAGGCATTTGAAATTTGAAAGTTCAATATGTTAATGTGGATATGTTTGTTTAGTGCACTTAAATAATAATTTTGAATTCTGACTACATAGATATGTACTGTTAAGACCAATCGAAAGTTGATTTTATTTAATTTTCTGCATACTTAACTCAGTTTGGCTATAGCATTTTACTTTGACATTGTGAAATAAACCCTAACTATTTGAATTTAAACTTTTTCTTAGTTTTTGTACAGATTCAATCGCACTTTGCATCGATTTCGCTTCATGATTGTTCTTAATCACAATTGAAGCCCAATTTCTAAATTCAGTGCAAAACAAACTGTGTGACTAAAGAGCTTACAAAAAGTAATTATTAAAAAAAAAGTAGTTAGATTATATAAGATTATTATTTTGTTTAAATAATTTAAGTAATTTTTTTATAAACATACATGATTTAAGCATCCAGAACTTCTCTGTATACAATATTCTTTGTGAACATTTTGGTTGTATTAGTTAAACGTCCCTGTTCCGGCGTATCACAAATATAAAATCCCAATCCATCAAAAGCACGCACCCTGCTGGCGGCAACATATAATTGACCGTGCGAAAATACGGGTTCTCTCAAGAAGATGGCAACATTTTTAAATGTCTGCCCTTGGGACTTATTAATAGTCATGGCAAAAGCAGGTATGACTGGAAATTGAGTCCGTTGAAAACTAAATGGTAACAGCGTGCCTGTATAATTCAAATGAATCCTTGGAATTAAAATCCGTTTGTTTTGGGCATTTCCTGTTAAGACTTGACAATCTATCGTGTTTCTGTACATCCGCTTTATTCTCATTCTGGTACCGTTAACTAATGATTTACCCGTGTTTAAATTGCGGATGAGCAAAACAATTGCATTCTCTTTAAGAATTAGCTTATGAGGTGGTAAACCACTTACATTTAATGAATTTAAAAATTCTGTGGGGTAGTTGTTTTGTTCCCTAAGGTCATCTGAAACGATTTTGTCGAAACTGCAGTATGTTCTGTGCTCTCCTTGCATGCGTTTCAGAATTTCGTTATTAATGAAAGCACAATCATCATTTTTGGGGGCCAATATAACTGATTCTATAACTTGTGTTGTGTGAATAGTTTCATTAATGTCACCGTAAACATCGTTAATAATGGCTGTAGTGTCCCGAATCAAATTAGCGGGAATTTCAATTATATCTGGACCAAGTTGAGGATATGTAACCAAATCTCCGTTTCCAAGTTTTCGAAGGAATTCAATGAACTCAATTTCATTCGGGAGAGCTCTCATGTTCTGTGTTAAAGTTAATTTATGAAATGAAGAAAATTCAGACCAAGATTTTATACAATTTTCGATAAGTATTTCGCGCGTTGAATGAGAAATGACAGGTAATGTTTGGCGGAAGTCCCCACACATTAAAACAGTCTTACCACCGAATAATTTATTTAATCCACAGATGTCCTTCAACAATCGATCAATTGTTTTCAAACCATATATTGGGCACATCGAAATTTCATCAATTATAATCAACGAAGAAGTTTTAATATGTTGGGCATGTGAGCTGTTTACATTAATTGATGAGACCGAATTGTCGAGTAAATTTATGGGCAACTTAAAAACATTATGCAAGGTTCTGCCTCCAATTAGCAATGTCGAAGCAATACCACTGAATGCACATGGTATACATCGTAGATTCAATGCATTCATTTTATGGATTAAAGCGGTTTGAACAAAAGTTTTACCACAACCCGCATGAGCCGTCAAGCAAAACACATTGCTGCCAGTATTATGATGGAGAACTTCTTGCATCACTCTATCAATTATTAACCTTTGTTCTTGATTTGCGTTATCATCGTCCTAAAAATCGAAGCTTCGTCTTCAATGCTAATAAAACTTTGTGCAGTATCACTTTGAATATTTCTTGGAACTGGAAGGCCAAAATCTTGACATGAAATGTTATGTGAAGATAAAATGTCTTCAATAATGGATAATGCTCTATTGACTGCAATATCTTCACTTTGGTCTCTCAAAAAATCGTCGCACATATACAGTTTGAACTCATTCCAAAGAGCCAAGGCGTTGGAGGGGACATTCATGGCGCATATAAATCCGAACAGCTCGCGCAATTTTTGAGGTGAGTGTGTATCTTTTGCTTCATTTAAACATGCTTGCCATTCTGTATCATTGGAAGCAATTCCTCGTGCATGACATGCAGCAACAAATGTAGGATAAAGAATACCTTCGTATGTACGGAGATCTTCGAAATTTTTTGGACCTCGAGCATGAAGGAGAAGTAGACGCAAGTGAAATAATTCAGTATTTCTGGGAGATATAACGTATAGTCTTGAAATAATTTTGCCACCGCGTTGTCGATTTTTCCATTTTTTTGCACTATCAATCCATACATAATGTGAAGGTATTTCTGTGTATATGTATTGGTTAGCTGATGGATCAATTTTGTTAAGTTCCATGAATGCTGTTAGCTTTGTGAAGCGATAAGCTGAAGTGGATTGTTCTTCATTGCCTTCTCGAAACACAACATTTTGCCGATCAGGCAAATGACACTCTAGGCGTATAATTGTGTGCGTTTGAAAGTGCATTGGGTATTCAAATATTCTCCAAACTGCTTCAGTTGACCCAACATATCGACCGCTTAAAAAGTTTTGAATTTCATCGATTTGGATTTGCCCATCTACCTCGTTATTTACAACGCCTATGTCTACTGAAGCACAATCGTATCCTTTGTAAACATACTTGTATATATATTTCACACTTTTGACTGAGCTGCAAACCTCCACATTTAAATGGCAGTCAAATTTTGCCAACAGATACGGATTATAAGGAACGACAAAACGATTATCAACTTCACATTGACGTACTTCAACGGTAACCCCATTATCTCTTCGCTTGTATGCTGGAAATCCATTAATATTTTCAATAGTTTTTTGCATGAAATCTTTGGGAAATTTTTTATGGCAATTTCCTTCTCTCATACATATTGAATTTGGATTAAGAGCACCGCAGGGTCCATGAATCATATGGCTAAGAACTAATTGGTGCAGTTTAGCATTAGTTTCAGGGTCCGGTATTTCAGCTGAAACGGTTTTGTCAATTTCAACTACTCCATTAATCCTGTCATTGTGCTTTAAAGTTAATAAAATGTGGGCATGAGGTAGCCCACGTTTTTGAAATTCAATTGTATAAATTAATGCCTCCACTTTTCCAAAAATTTCCTTCTTAGTTATAGAAGCGATCAACTCATTCAATTTATGTTTGAATACACGCACGACAACATCAGGACGAAAATTTGATCCTTTGCTCAATGGGAGATTATTTTGAATTTCTGGCCAGTTTGGATTACATGTCATAGTGATAAATAATGATGGTTTCCCAAAATGTTGAACTATGCTCATTGCGTCCAAATAATTTTGATACATATTCCTTGGAGAACCAATAAATGATGACGGCAAAATCACTCTATGACCAATACGTTCAACACCCTCAGTTCTTGTCGCCAAATAGTCAACCAAGTTATTATAAACATCAGCTCGAAGGTTGGCCTGATTCAAACGCATATAATTTAACCTTGATCCTTCAATGCGAACGTACATGTCAACTACCCATTGCAAGAATAATTTTTGGGAATTATGTAAAATGCTGAAGTCACTGCGAATAGCCAGACGATACGACGCATACTGTAACATAGTTACTTTTTCTCTGGGCACTGTAGCATTTGACGTCGATGCAATATTATAGAACATGTTAACATGCCATCCAGTATCGCCGTTTGGAAATAGCAATGGGTAAGCTAAGGGATCTAATGCAGAATCAAGTACCGATATGGAACGTGTGACATCTGAATTTTTCGAAAAAACGATCATATTCCTTTCAAATGGTGGTTGACCATCCGTACTTTTAAATATTACGGCCACATCTGTCATAACAGCATCATTAAACCGCCTTAAATCAACATTGTTATTAATTTTAATTAGCAAACTGACTTCCGCTGCTGCATTCTCTGCTTGCTGACAATAAGTCGACATTGATTTGAAAGAATTTACAAAACTATTCACGCGATCCAATTAGCCTGCTATTTCACGCATCAAATTTACATTACAGGATGCATTGGCTCGTTGCAACATTCTGTATTGCACTGCAGTCTCAACGTCATAAAAATAAAGCTGTGCATAACATGGTTGACGATCGGTTGTGTTAGTTAAGGAACCAGCCCGGTGATAAAATACATCATGAATTTTAAAGTGATAAACACCATTCATTGTGGTCTCAGCTATTTGAGCTTCCGAACTGACCATGGCAAAGGAAGCATTAAACGACCGTATGTTACTCAAATAATTTTGAGATCTTTGTTTATTTGAGGGGTTTGTTGATGTTATTCCTTCGCAAAGAGTTTTGAAATACTGATTTGAAGACAGTGGCGGTAAAACAACTTTGCCCTTGTGGCAACAAAGAGTAAACACATTATTTTGTCTCATTGTGATTTCAGATTTGAAATGCACTGCATCGCATAGTAAACAATTACAATTCATTTCTCCTAATGTAAATGGCAGAAAATCAGATGGAATGGGATTTAATGCACATTTATAGGTATCTTGTAATTGAACACCATTCATTAAATGAGAAGAATTTGTTCTACGTGTGGCTCCCATTGACCTTGAGTTTAAATTTCGTTCAAGACGGCCTGTAAGAGATCTCCTCCGGGGCATTTTGCTGTTAAAATTAAATGTAAAAGATCTTTTTTATTTAAAAACCCAAATATCACAAAACCCAAATATCACATTCCTAAAGTGTGTGGATGGGTAATATTTATTCAACGAAAAATTACATTTTAGTAACTTTATGCTTTACCATTTTCTTGAAGATCTAATCAATATGGCTCGAGAAAAAAGCTTTAAGCGAACCATTTCGACTCTTTTTGGAGAGTTTTTAAATAAATCAAATGAACAAAAAATGAAACAAAAAGTCTCCAAAAACAGGGAAAATAGTTCCTTCAAGAAGCAAATATATCTTGAGTCTAAATTTTTACTCGAAATAAGAAAACTTACCTATATTGTTTATTTTTCTCTTTTTTTAATTTATTTTCACTCTTTGTTTGTTATGTTGTAGGCCGCAAAAACAATTGTTGGGTTGAACTTATGTTAGTTGATGTTTCAGAATCCCGTATGTTTAATGTGGATTTTTGGACAACCAATCTGCAACTGAATATCTCGCCTTCGTTACGATATTTCTATCACAGATACATATAAAGGCATTAACTTAAAGTTGTATCAGCTCGAAGTGGACCAATAATACCTACTAATCGTTACATGTAAACTATTGCTGAAGTAAGATGCTATAAAGACCTCCAATGGTTTACGCAGAAGCTGATGAAGGGGAGGGGGAAACAATACCTCAAATGATTAAATTATTTTATACTAATAAATATTGGCAGTGTTTTCAAGCAAATTTATTAAATTTATTAAATATGCAAAGTGTTCGACAGTGCAAAAACAAAAATGACCCACAGTGTGTAAATGCGTGTCTGAAGTATATTCTGCACATCTCCGCAACTGTGGCTTTCCAGCCATATAAAATTTATCGAAATCGGTTAAATACTTTTGGAGAAAAGTGTACCACAAAAAACATGTTTGCCGTTTTATTATATGATTCGCAGACAAGCTGGTTTCCACACGTGATCAAAATAAAACTACGAGTCCGTACCAGACGATAGTGAATCTCTCTTGCGATAATGACACCATCGAACGATGAGGCTAAGTACTTATCGGACCGCCCTATTGTTTACCTAATATCGTTAAAATCCGTCTTTGCTGTCACACTACTTGACTAGTCTTTTGCACCCCTTTTCAATTTTATTAAATTGCCTTCGTAGGTATAGGTAGGTAGAGTAGGTATATTACCATAAATCAAGGAAACCGGTCCAATTTGGAAATTAAAATCCACACGAGATCCACCAAATTGCAATGCCTTCAGATCGATGTTTGGTATGTGGATTTTGGGCTGGCGGCATCATCGATCCATAGTTTTTTGAAAACAACGTTAGCTACGTCATCATCAGCAACGGCGGGCGCTATCGGTCGATGATAACCAATTGATTTTGGCCCGGATTTGATGATATAGACACGTGTGGTTCAAGAGACCGCGCTACGTTCCACACAGCCCGCAGTTGGGAGTGTATGGAGTGCTGATGAAGTTCCTATCCACTTCCTCGTGGTGCCTTTGCATAGGTTACGAAAGTAACTGAACTAACTAGATGAGAACATTCTGGACGGTATCCTTAAAGTAGGAATCCGCTAAGGAGTGTGTAACAACTCACCAGAGGGGCATGCACTCTTAGTTGTGGTTTCTACTTCGATCATGGCACGGCATGCATATCTGGGTTGACAGGTCCTAAGTTTTGCAGTAACTCATTTGTAAGTGACCTCACGGTGTCAAAGCTCCACTAGAAGCTATATTCTGGCACCATGAAAGATAGTGCCCAATAAAAAGTAGAGACCGCTTAAGTGTCTCTACTTAAGCTCTCTATGAGGTAGGCTCCCTAGTGGGAGTATCATGGTGGCTGTGGTTATTCCGAATGCGGAGACATATGGTTTTCAAGCATGCTTGATTTCAAGAGGTGTAGACCTCGCCTCATAGCAAGAGGTGTGCACATGCTGCAACATATCATAGCTTTGCTACTGATATGGCTTCGGCTATATCAGAGGTCATGGTCGGCGCTCAATCCGACTCCGTATGTGGGTAGGCCCGCTGTGGAATTGAGTCTTAAATGACAGGTGGCCACGTAAAACACATTCATACATGCAGGTTCTGTTCCACACAGCTCGTGCCAGGATGGACACTTCGTCACTGAGTTCTATCTTGTTCAAAAGACCATTTTTGGCAAAATTGAGTTAGAAATGCAGTTTTTATAAATCGAACATGCTCTTTCGAATGGCGTACTCCATTTTTTTCTATCTCTTTTAGTTTTTAAGTTATGAAGAACTATTTTGTTCAATAAACCACTTTATTAAATATTTTGAGTGTCTTTTTTATTCAATCAACCACTGCTTTTTGTTTTTATATGAAATTGAACAATTTTATATTAACTTTAAAAAAAACTACCATGTATTTCTTTGTTGTTCAATATCCATGTCTAATCCATTTAGTTTTGTATGTTATTGAACAAAATCCTATTAAAAAAGTTATGCGGACGGAAAACCGCATTTTTGTTCAATATCACTGCACTGTAATGTACCACACAAAATTAATACTGATATAACATTGGAAGCGTAAGCACAATGTGATGTAAGCGAAATCTTCAAACGCTTTTAAGGTATTTTGAGAAACCCTTTTATCTTTAGACAGTTTTTGAATACAATATTTGTCGCTTACAGTATGATAAATCCAGCTCATCCAGGATCTGATATTTCAGAATTCTATTATTCAGAATTCTAATATAGCTCCTTTATCTGAAGAAGTCATTTCAGTACCTTCATTGAAAAATGTAGTACCAGCAGAAGGTTCCGTTTCATCTAAGAAAACTACATGCTTTACACCTAGAGAAGCCCTGGATTGAGTAAAAAATATCGAAAACCATTTTTGTGGAAACAAAATATACAAAAACGGATGGGTCAAGGTGGTAAGCAATATTCAAATGACAACCGCTTGCAAGTTGCAGTCATAATTGTTTCAACAAATTTTCTTATGATGAACGTGTGAAAATATTTGATTCATTCTAGACCTTAAGGCTAGGCGCGCACATTCAATTTTTAGTTGCACAACTGTTTGGTTGCTTATAGAAAACATATAATTATATGTTACACAAAATAGCGAACTCATTTTAGGCAATCGTTTAGTTTGTGTCAAAACACAAACTGTTTAGTTGCTCGACCCAAGCAGTTGCGAAACTCTAAAAATTGAATTTGCGCGCCTAGCTTAAAAGATTCTGAAAAAGGACAGTTTTATTCCAAATTTGTGATAAGATCGGAACCAAAGTGAAAGAGAGTAGCTAAAGTAATTTCAAGAAAAAAGTTTACTTTCAATGTAGACAAATACAATATCGACAATCTGGGGCCTGTTTCTCAGATAATACACATCAGACAATGTATGATATTGACAGTTCTGCTGTATGATTTCTGTTTCTCAATTTTGTTGTATGATCCACTGTCATACAACAATGTATGACTGAAGATTACACTGGAAATATTGGAATGTTGTATGATTCTGTTTCTCAGAAATGTGTCATTTTCATCATACAGCAAATTTACCTATAAATGATCATACATTTAATACAGCACAAAATTCTGTTGTAAAGTGGCTGCTGCATGTAACATGTAGCAACATTATTTTCACCAGTCAATGCTGGGGAAACAAAATTTATTTGAGAAGTTCTCTGGCTCGACATTCACAAAACATGGTAGAGCCTGTAGGGCATAGAGAGAGGTAGTTTCATTGGGGTTGTCTTAAGGGCTTGCATTATGCCGATTTCATGATAATGGATTCCATTTCCAAGCTAATGAAGGGCTAACAATATTTGTTTCAAAGGTGACAAGGCTTCGCTGCAATTAGTTCAACGCACAATTGATCTTCCCAATTTTTCCACTAAAAATGTTTGGCAATCTAAATTTTTCAACAAAATATGGATCTTTAAGATTGAAATTAACAAGTTCTTTTATTATTTTAGGGCGTCATCTGACACGTATATTAATTTCAACTAGTTCCAACACGTCTTCACCAAAAATTGAGATTTATTTTAACCTCACACTCAAATAATAATGAAATGTCAGAATCATACACATCATACAACAAAACAAATGTCATACAACACTTCCAATGAAATCTGAGAAACAGAATGATGTGTATGTTGTATAAAAATGTTGTATGTTGTATAAAATGTATGATGTGTATGATCTGAGCAACGGGCCCCTGATCTTCTTTCAATGCATTACAAATAAAATCATAATGGCACAAAATTTTAGTTGAATTATTACGATGTTAAATCTGTTTTAGTATGAAACTAGGTTTAGTCAACGATTTTTATGAAAAAATAATAAGAAACCAATTACAATAAAACTCAGTGGCGCAAAATTTTAAACAGCCTTTTATTAAAGTATTAGTATGATAATTCTTAACGATTTGCTAACTTTAAAGTAGTTTACTAACTCATTCTTAATTCTTACAATTTTCTAACTATTATCGTGCTAAGGCAATTTCCTTAATAAATTGCACCTAAAACAATGAAAGTTCGTGCAAAGAACTAAGTCCTTGTGCGGCGTTTGTAATAGCACGATACTAAAAAAATAATATAGGTATTCGACGATTTTAGTATCATACTAAAACAGCTTTAGCATCGTACTAATTTAATTAAAATTTTGCGCCAGTTTAAAACAATAACAAAATTTAAATTAAAAATTGTATGTAGAATAAATAATGTATTTATTTGAAAAAGAAGAGTAAAAAGTGAATTCAAAAAAATGTTTAACAAATTTTGAATTTCATTACCTACCGAGCAGCAGCAATATTTTTTCTGATCACCCATTATGTTCTAGTGCTTAACTCAAAGAATGAGTTAGAATTTTTTGTTCTATTTTCATAGTATTTTCGTAGTTTCAATGATTTAATTATTAAGTGCTTCTATTTTGTTCAATATTTAGCTTTTTTGTTCAATATCCACCAATTTAATCAACTTGTTTACAGCCCATACAACGTTGTTCAATATCCAAAATGACATCCCACTTGATTTATTTTTTAACTATTTCAGGATTTAATAAAACCTAGATTTATAAATCATTTTGCAAACAAAAATTATTGAGTTTAATGGAGAAAAAAACTGCACAGTATTTCCTTTCAAATTTAAGTAAAAATTTTGCTTCTGAAGTTAAAAAATCGTTTTCCCAACATTTTCCAAAATGGATATTGAACAAGATAGAACTCAGGCGACGACTTGACACGAGTGATTTTCGAACATGGTTATCTGATACGGTACGGAGGCGATGTGAATTGGCCACTGAGGTCGTGCGATTTGACCCCGTAAGACTTTTCTCGTGGGGTTTTCTAAGACACAGTTCAATGCCAACAAACCAAATACCGCCAGTACCCTGGAACCCAACATAATCAATGCCATTGGTCAAATTTAGCCTGTTTAATGTGCCAGAGTTATGTTTCGGAGTTAGACGTTGCGGATGTGTGCCACCCAGCAAAGCCCCGGCGGAGATTTGAATGATGTTATGCATAATGGCTTACTAAAAGATAGAAAACTTTTAATTGAAATAATTTTACATGCGTTCAAAACCAGCTTATTCGCAGTTCATTCATTTCCCTAAATATACAAAAATTCTCATCTACACATATATTAAATTAATTTCTTGTTTAATTTATATTTTTAACACACTCCTTCACTGCAGATTATCTTGTATCCTCCTCCAAGCCAACATTTATGGTTAACATGCAAAAAAGGATTGTGCATTTTTGAATTTCTTTTTTATGTTTATTTTGTATGTCCTTATACTATTTACAATACACAAAATCCTTTTGGTAAAGAAGCCGATGCGATACGATGGTGGCCTCTCAGTGAGTTAATTCCTCCGTTTTTTTTTCCAAAGCACAGGGTTAGCAACAACAGGATGCAAAAAACAACATCCAATAAAACTACGGACGGCAAAAGTTTTGTGGATAATCAACCGAACATGCCAATGCAGTACTCCCTCTTTCGTAACGTATCTACTCCACTCAGACTTTTTGCCCACTGCCACTAAAAAGGGATAATACACAGAGAATACTTTCGACTGAACACTTATCCTTCGTTAAGCCACGGATGCCCATGTCATCCTCATCCGGAGTGTTGTTGGAAAAGTTTTTGGCAATTCATGGGTTTAAATTTGGAACCTAACTGACAATGGACGGTGAGTTTTCTGGGATAAACTACACTGAGTAGTCAGAAAAAAAACAAAAAAAATTACACAAAATGAGTAGGATACTTGTAACGTACTGGAATAAGCCGAGTAGTGTTGTGCAGGCAAGCTGTATTGGGAAGGACATACTTTTTCTCGGTATTCATATATTTTTGTTTTTAAATTAGCATAGTTAGCAAGCTGCTGCTTCTGTCTAGCTGGGAACTGCTGATACAAGCCATACATGCAAATTAACTTCATATCGAATGCACTAGTAATAATATATCTCTAGGGTTTCATGAATAAATAATATTTTAGGAATGCAACTTGAACGAAGAAGATACAAATTGATGTTTCCATCAGTGAGAGGAGATGCTAAAAAAAGAAAACAGATTACAAGGAAATGCTATGACGATTCGTCATTCAATCATGTCACAGAAATTAATGAAGTTTTCAGTAACAGAATGTTATGAAGCTCATCCTTTTCATTACAGTATGCAGAGTCTAGAGCTTGAACAATCGGCTTCAAAAATAACGAATATGTGGTTGGACAAAATGCACCCACTCTCACATCCTTGCGGCGGGTCGTTGGGGTCAGCAAACGAGGAAGTGGGTAACTGTGGTCCCATTAAGGCATCTCTCTTTTCATCCAGATGGCAGCGGAGGAATACCCCAGATGGAATCATGGCGGCATCTACAGTTCCATTTTAGGCTGAACTGCTTAGTGAACACTTTGCAGGGCTAATGAAATACATCCCGAGTTCAGAAGCGGTTAAGGTTAGGTTAGGTTAATGGGCTGATAGTTGATATTGTTATCGTCACACTTAGATCAATGTAGATCCGTTGATTGTGACTCCAGGTATTGAAACATATGATAATTTCATGTCATTCAAGCCCCTTAAGGGTGTTGATGAGTTTCAGCAAGCTATACCATGAAATGTCAGAGGGAACTTCTTAGTCATTGAAGAAATATCTGTCGTGATTTAATCACCGGGCGGGCCAGCCTTACGTCAAGCAATTCATGATATTATAGTGCATGTATGGGAGCAGGAAGAAATGCCAGAAGACTGGCGAAAAGGCATAATATGCCCCATACATAAGAAGGGAGATGTCACAACGTGCAGCAATTATAGAGGTATCACGTTGTTGAGTAGCGCCTATAATATACTCTCCTCTATCCTACAAGACCGGATAACCCCATACGCTAAGACCGTCATCGGACAATATCAGTGTGGTTTCATTCCAGGCAAATCAACAACTGATCAGATCTTTACCCTTAGGCAGGCGATGGAAAAATGTCTAGAATTTAACATCCCAACATACCATCTGTTTATAGACTTTAAGGCCGCCTATGATAGCATAGCCAAGGTAGAACTTTACAAAGCCATGAGAGAATTCGGCATCCCAAATAATTTGACACGACTATGTAGGTTGACCATGACCTACGTAACAAGCCAAGTAAAAATAGCCGGTTTGCTATCCAGACCAATCAACATCTTTAATGGACTCCGACAAGGGGACGGTCTGGCCTGCCTCTTCTTCAACCTGGCGTTGGAGAAAGCAATCCATGACTCTGGCACGGCAACAAGAGGACCATCGTCAACAGGTCGAGCCAGTTAGTGGCTTACGCAGACGACATCGACATCATCGGAAGAACCGAACAAGCTGTACACGATTCCTTCATCCAGATCGAGCAGGCGGCACAAAATCTGGGGCTGCACATTAGTGAAGGTAAGACAAAGTACATGGTGGCGCCGAATGCGAGAGGAACAGTTGGTCAAACAATCAAGGTAGCGGAGCACGAATTTGAAGTGGTGCAATCCTTTAAATACCTTGGGTCAATAGTAGCAGCCGATAACTACGAGTATATAGAAGAAGAAATACGCGGGCGGCTTCTCAAATCCAACAGAGCCTACTATAGTCTGTCAAAGCTCTTCCAATCCAGAAATCTCACCATAACTTCAAACTGCTGCTGTACAGGACCATGGTCCTGCCAGTACTCACATATGGATCCGAGACTTGGGTGCTTAGCAAAAGGCACTCCGACCTCTTAGCTGCGTTCGAGAGAAAAGTCTTAAGGAGAATTGTTGGCCCCATATGTGAGGAAGGACGATTCCGGAGACGGTACGATCATGAACTGTACGCAATCTACCTTGAAGCAGATATCGTGACAAAAATTAAGCTCGGTAGACTCCGGTGGGCAGGGCACCTAGCTCGCATGAGCGAAGAGGAACCTGCTCGGAAAGTTCTTTGTGGTAAATTCTATGGTAGACGACAGCGTGGTAGACCATGCTTGCGCTGGAGAGATGGCGTAGACCAGGACGCCCGAAGCCTTGGGGTGCGCAACTGGATGGCGCCGGCTAGAGACCGGGATAGGTGGAGAGACTTGTTGAAAGAGGCCAGGACCGGAACCCGGTTGTCGAGCCGATGATGATGATGATTGAGGAGAGGTAGACGCCTTTTACGGGCGTGATTCTATCCCCTACCCCCACCTGAGAAAACATCCATTAACCAGGCGCATAGGAGCATTTGGCTCCTGGCAACGTCTGACAGATGAATTTGATACGTAAGTTATGTCCGTTTGTTTGCTCAATATGACTGAATAAGTCGAAAATTCTGTTCCTTTCCTCAAGAGGATTTTACCAATATTAAAAAGAGGTGGCCTCATAAACTCACTGATCACTGATCATTTCAGTGTAAAATATCTAATTGTTATTCTAGACTTTAAGTTGAACTCAAAATTGAATATTGAAGAAAGGGCTACGAAGGCCTGCATGACTTTCTACGCCTGTAGTAAAACCTGTGGTAAAAAGTGGGGTCCTCAATATAAGATGATTTTGTTGCACATCTTTGGTGCGAACAATCCTCACGTATGGTTCGATTGTATAGTGTGCCGCTTTTAATAAAGCATATTACATCGATAAACTGAAGAAGGTGCAAGGAACCACAGAGGCTCTTAGATCTTGCGTAACTGATGCATTAAGCGTACCTTTTATCATTTGTTTTACACAATAAAGTATCTGATATCTTGCAGCACATTAAGATTAAAGGAAATCTTTGATTGACGAATTTTGTGGCCACAGAAATATTAAATAGTTAATTCCAAAAGAGATTTCTTCAACTCCCGCTGACTACTGCACCCCTAATATCGGCATCAGTAAATATTTTGAGGTATTGCTATCAATAAACTACTGGGATGACGACTTACTACGTGACGAAAGACTTCGGAACAACTACCTATCTTAACTGATGGCTCAAAGATGGAGGGTGGTTTCAGCTCGGGAGTCTTCTCTGTGACTTTAGATATATCTATAGGTTGCTTAGGCTACCCGACTTTGCTTCTGTTTTTCAAGCTGAATTACTGGCTATCAGGGAAGTATGCAAGGTACTCAAACTAAATTGAAACCACAACCGGAATGCAACTATTACCTCATACAGTAAGGCGGATGTTAAGGCCATTCATAACTCAAAAGGGAAAATTCTCCCAATTTCTTTTAGCGATTCAAACCGTAGGTGAAGCCGTTTAACTTACTGCAGTTGTCCTTGGCTAACGACTAAGTTCCAGAATCTATTATGTGAACGCAATTTTTTGTACAGTGTTTTCAAAAACACAACATCAGATCGAGACTGGGAAACATACAAAATTTGTAGAAATCTTACGACTTAAACAATTTGAGATACTAAAAAGGAAAAATTTAAATAAAATTGGTGCAATATCATATCATATTGGTGCCTTTTTCCTCGTCGAGCATACCTACTCCACCAGCCACTTCTGATCGGACTTTGAGCTCAAATGGATCCTTCTATTTCATTTGATTTTTAATAAAATATAATGCATTGGCTTCAGTTAATCACAGTATTATGCTTGATAAATTAGAAAATAAATTTGGTTTTTCGACAAGCACAGTTAAAATGAATAACAGCTTTTTAACACAAGGCACGAAATGTTTATATTGGTTCTTTAATATCGAATACTGCCGGCATTAGACGATAAAAAAATTATTGGAGTCATATGTATATACATAGTTGCCTTAAGCTTTTGTGGAAAATTTCATATTTTATACCGCCAATAGTAGACTTATTGTGGTTAAAACTTTACTTGCTTAAAAAAATAAAAACAAATATTTAGAGCCCAATCATTAGAAAGCGCATTTCTTGACGAGATTGACGAACTTTCGGAAATGAAGATCAAGGATTTGATTTTTTTTTCTCAAAGCGACAAAATGGCCTTAGGACGAACTTCGGTTACTTCTGTGCCGTGTCCTCCGTTTGACTCTTTAGATCCCGAGCTAGTAAACTGAGGGTTTTGACGAAGGTTTGTGGTGCGGGGGATCGGATTTGGCTACTGTTTCAGCACCAGTCAATAAGCTGCATAGTGTAGATGATGTCTGATGAGTGTGGTGGTCTGGCTGAGTGATTGATTAAATTTCCGGATGAATGTGCAAAAGCAAACACGCAATAAGAGACATCAAAATCTGCTAAATCATTTCATATTTTTGAACTTAATCCAAATTTGATGACTCCGTGAGAATGTCAACAATTTTCCATGTCAATTCCATTTACAGGGTCATACGAGTTATGGTATCAAAATGGCGCACTTCAGCTCCATTTGGGCCACAAGTCTAGACTGCCAGTGTTCGAAATTTCTTTCATTACTTCGGAATGATCCTCACATTGCTTTGAATTATGTAAACTATAGTAAGTTACTCGATAAAATCTTGTTGAACTGAATATGTTCCGAGTTATTTTATTCGATCGGAGCCCACGAGCAGAATATTATCCTCGTACGTCTAGCCCAGCAGACACCATAGGCTCCACCCAGGTGGTCATTGTACTTTTCCTTGATAATAAATTTCATTTCACTTTCGAAACAAAATACAATTCTATGACAGTCATGTTTATTTTCGTCCTAAAAAATGAAAAACGTGTAACTTTTAAATTTAATAATTTTTACAGAACAAAACCACACTTCACTATTTCTATTACTATTAGACTAAGAGCAAAGAGCAAAGAGCAATTTTTGGGTGTGATTGATAACAAAAAAATAATTAATATAATAATTAGATAGTCCTTTAGTAGTTATTTACAAATGTGAGCGGCTCGCATGCTCTAGTGGGAGCAATAGTGAGTAAAACTCCATCAAATATGTAGTTCTTTCCAAAGTCTAAGTAATTGTGGTAACCATAACTTCAAAATATATATATATGTAGTATTTTTCGAAAAGAAAACTTCCACGAATTAATTAGAAAACAATTTTTTTATGTTTTATCAAACTAAACTCAAATACCTACCAATATTTCAGCAATTTCCGTTTCAAAAATAAAAAACCTTGAATACGCGCTAATTCAAAAAATATGTATATTTTTAATTTGTCCTCTTATATGAATTATGCAAAAAAAAAAAAAAACTAATCGTAAAAAAAACAAACAACATCATACATATCCAATCGCATCACTTATTCATCCAATCATCGTTAGCATTTCAAAATATAATATCAAACATTCTACGGAACACGATCCATCAATTATTGATTTACATAAATCCTGCATTGGCATCTTGTCACATTTGTCATCATCAGCCATTCATCGCTTGCTGATATAGGTACCCATACTCGCTAACATACATTTAAACACACTTCCCGAAAAGTGTGCCATCAGAAATATGAATACGTTCAATATTATCCTTGTTTCGCGTCCGTACATTCCTCCCTTTTCTATCAACCGCTCCTAAAATGCAATGTTATTCAATTTGGATTATTTTAATGTTGGTCCTTTGACTAGCATAAAACTGACGACATCGTCAAAAATGCAATAACTCAATTCAGCCAATAAATTGCCTGGAATAACAATAAAATTGTCAAAAAAAGGATAAAATTTCAATCCAAAGCAAAAAAAAAAAACATTTTATAATATTTATGGATTTTATTAATAATTCAAAATAAAAACAAAAAAATATCCTTGTACGGCTGTGCGTTATTTTTTTTTTAAGCACCCTCGATTATGCGAGTTCATATGCATAAAGAATTGAGATTTATTTATGAAATATCCTTTCGTATAGTCGAATGATTTGAAAGTGGAAAAAAAAATCAGTTTATTCTATTCGCGATGCCGGGCCCCAACGAACGCTCCAGCAAGCTACACCGCGACAATCCCCTTTCAAATGGAATAAATTATATCCTGTCCAAAAATCAATGAAAGGGATATTGACGAAGGGCTAAAAAGCTGAACTATGTGACACTTTTTCTGTTGTTTTATTATTTTTCTGTCAATTTTTAGAAATTTCGTGTCCTATTGAGAATAGGGCTCACACGTAATAAATAAAAAAATAAATTTATTCAAACAATTGAATTTAGTGGGAAGGAAAATATTCGTTTGTTACTCGTTCAGCATGACGCAGAACCGAACTCCAATGAAAGATTCATATGTTTGACGTGAATGCGATTTGTTAGAAAGTTTTATTGCGTTTGTTCTTTTTTTTTGTGTAGGAATATTTATGAGGGTTATGAGTTTTAAGAAGGACTTTTTCTTAACTGATAAGTGGGAACTAAAAAGTCTACGCGTGGGTTAACTTAAATTTTTTTTTTGATGTGTAAACATTTATGCCGGCGAATGGGTAAATCAAAACATGGGTCGTACGTATACGTTCCGTGTAGCCCGTTGCGGTTACACGTTTCGTACAGTGCTACCACTTTACTTCAATTGACATAGAGCTACTTCTTTTTTTTTAAATCTACTTCGTACTTCGTACGAAATACTGATATCTACTTCATTTTAAAAATTTCTGTTTTAAACCTACTTCCAGCATTTTACAAAAAAATTAACGATATCTTCTTCTTTCTTCTCTATTTCACTCTTCCATAAAAACTACCAAAATAAAATGTACGACTGGGTCGTACGAACCTGCTCTTATGTAAGACTAAAAATTTCGAAAAAAAATATTATTATACTCTGTTCAATTTATATTTGCTGTACAAGGAAGATAGGATATTTACCTTTCAGTCTGACCATTATGGATTTCAATAAGATATCTTTATTCTAAAGCTACGAGTATTACTGGGTTGCCGTTGTGAGCATTTACCAAGAGGTAATATAGCAGGTGCGTCCCCATTTTTGGGTGAAAAATAAATCACAGAAAAAACTTTACAATGTAAAAACAAAACACATAGTTACTCGAATGCCGACGAGTAGTTGCTGCTGCTACTTTCTCCATTCAAACTTATTATCAAACTTTCCATTGCACCTTCATTAAAAACATCCATGTCTATTTATCAGCGTCAACCTTCATAAGGCATAATAAAAACTCTCTTTAAAAGACGATTGCCAACAATGGTAACTGCATTTTAATTTTTAGCTGTTTTTTCATATATAAAAGGAAAACCTAGGACATGAAAACAGAAAAACACCATATTTGGTAGGTATTAAAAGCAGGGTTGCAAAAGCTTAAGTCACTTGTTAGCTTAAGCTTGACTTTAATTCACAAGCTAGTGAGTGACTTATGAATTAAAAAAAATATAATTCAGCAGCTACGAACTGACTTATGAATTAAAAAAAAATTTAATTCACAAGTCAGTTGGTGACTTGTGAATTAAAAAAAGTTAAATCATAAGCTTCTTAGTGACTTATGAATTAAAAAAAATTAATTCAGAACCTACTAAGTGACTTATGAATTAAAAAAATTTAAGTCATGGGCAAGTAAGTGACTTATGAATTAAAAAATTTTAATTCCCAACCTACTAAGTGACTTAGGAATTAAAAAAATTCAAGTCATGAGCAAGTAAGTGACTTATGAATTAAAAAAATTCAAATCATCAGCGAGTGACTTATGAATTAAAAAAAATTAATTCAAAACCAACTTAGTGACTTATGAATTAAAAAAAATTTAATTCATAAGTTAATGCATAAATGCTGATTAGAAAAGTTATGAAATGGATAATTTATAAGCTAGCGTGATAATCTTATGATTTAAAAACTAGATTTGAAAGCTTTCGTTAATAATTAAATAATTATGTAGTCAAAACAAGCTTAAAAATTTCCAATCTACCAACTAACTTATGAATTAAATTTTTTTTTAATTCAAAAGTCACTTACTCCCTGGTGACTTGATTTTTTTTAATTCACAAGTCACTAAGTAGGTGGTGAATTAAATTTTTTTTAATTCATAAGTCACTTTGTTGCTCATGACTTAAATTTTTTTTAATTCATAAGTCACTTACTCCCTGATGACTTAATTTTTTTTAATTCATAAGTCACTTGGTAGGTGGTGAATAAATTTTTTTTTAATTCATAAGTCACTTAGTAGCTTAGGATTTAAATTTTTTTTAATTCATAAGTCACTTCGGGGGTTGTGAATTAATTTTTTTTTAATTCATAAGTCACCAAATATCTTATGAATTAAATTTTTTTAATTCACAAGTCATCTATAGACTTATGACTTAAGGATTTTTTAATTCAAAAATTCGCAACCCTGATTAAAAGCTCTAAAAAAGCTTAAATCCTGAAAGTTACATACCAAAAACCAAAGAAAATGCCATATAAATTTCCATCAACTGGGCAATGGTAACTCTGCCTCAAATTGTTTTTTTTTTTGTTTTTTAACACAATGCCAATAAGGGTTAGTTGCAAATTAGCGATCAGCAGGGTTCGGATTAAGGTTTTAAATTTTCGAAGTAAACACGGAAAAAAACTCAAGTAGATCCAAAATTTTCGAAGTAGTTTTAGGAAAACTACTACAAATTTTTCGAAACAAAATTTTTAACAAAATTTCATTCAGTACTACATATTTGATTATTTTTCATCAAAAAATAAATAATTAATTTTGTAAAAGTAACTTGAAGGTACCACAAATTCAGACTTAAAATAAAAAAAAATATAACTAAAACACAAACTTCAGACTTCAATAGAAACAAATTAAATATAGCAACATATAACAGTAAATAAAGACTTCTTAAAAAAAATAAATAAATTATATAAACATAACATAAAAAAGTGAATTCAGACTTGTAAAATAAAATGCACGACTGGGAAGCACGAACTTGCTCCTATGTAATAGACTTAGAATTTCAAAAATGAATGTTATTAGAAAAAAACTGTTCATAAGCATAAAAATTAATTTTTTAAACGACTAAAACAACTTCTTTAGTAGTTGGAGGTAAAAATAGGATGCCATGTGATTCAAGGAAATATAGGTTCACGCAAGAACAAAAATTATAAGTCTTTGTATTGGTTTCTTTAAAAAATAAGCTTTTATATAAAAAATTTTTATAACATTTTTAAGAAAAAAATTTGGTACTCCAATTTAAAGTTTTTATTAATGGTTAAATAAAAATTAAATTAACAAAACAAAATATTGGCCGTTTTCGAGATATTGAATTTTCAAAAAAAAAATAGATTTTTTTTTTCAAAATACAAAAAAGTATTTTTTTTTAAGTTTTGAAATGCAATGTTTTTTAAACTTTTTAGAAGCTTCTACCTAAAAAAATTCATTAAAATCTGTTATGCCGATAATTTCAAATAATAACAATAATAATAATAATAATTTTTTTTTTTAAATCGTTCTATGTTAGATACAGTCTGTAAAATCTTGTTTTCAACTTTTTTTTATTAATTTATAGATCTTAAAAATTGATTGAAAGGAAAAAAATTTAAGCAAAATTCTCGGAACAGTTTTCGAGAAAAAAAAAACGATTTTCGAAAACCATTTTTTAACATTTGTATGGAGGGTACCGTTATTTTTAGGTAAAATAATTTGTTTTCTCATATCTTGTAGATTATTTTAAGAAAAGTTTATTTATTAAGTTGAAAAAAAAGCACGGGGTTGTCGAAATATTGAGTTTTCAAAAAAAAAAATTTAAATAAAAAAAAAAGTTTTTGAAAATTTGAATACACAGTAATATTGAAATGCAATATTTTTCAAACGTTTTAGAACTTTCTCTATAAAAAATTCCATTAAAATCCATTTGGTCGATAATGAGCAATTCAAAATTTGAAAAAAATGGTTCTATCGTAGTTACAGACAGTAATCTCTTAATTTCAAATTTATTTTTATCAAATTAGAGATCGTAAGAATTAATAGAAAGAAAAAAATTATCAAAATTCTAGGCGCCGTTTTCAAGAAAAATTCGAATTTCGGAAACCATTTTTTAGCATTTGTACCGTTAGTTTTAGGTAAAATAAAATTTTTATTCTCACATGTTGTAGAAAAACTTTTATTTTACTTTTATTTGTCAAGTTTAAAAAAAATCAATGATAGGGTTTTCAAAATATTGAGTTTTAAAAAAAATTGATTTATGATTTTGTAAGATTCTAATACGCAATAATATTCAAGATTTTGGGGAGCAAAATTATCAAAATCGTTATACCATTTTTTGAGAAAATCAGAATGTAAAAACCAAAAATAAATGGTTCCATGGGGGGTACTATTTTTTTTCTTCATTTTTCTTTTTGACTACCTAGCTTTAACTAAATGAGTTTTTTACATTTTTTTTTAATCTGTGGAAGGTTTTTGAAGAAAAAAAAATCGTATGGCAGGTACCGTTATTTTTGGTCCTAAAAAAAAGAAAAAATAGTGTGGGGGGAAATATTTAAAATTGCTGTCTTCCAAGTTTAAAGAAAATCGAACGAGACGTTTAGGCTCTAGTCGAACAGACAAACAGACAGAATTGCGAGACCTACTGTTTTCGTTTTCGCTACTATCGTAAAGTCAACTTTGATCAACATCTCGTGTTCAATTTTTTTTTACGAATGCATAACATTCTGTATATGTATGTATTAGTATTTAGTATCTATAAGTCGGAAGTAGCAAGTAAGGAAATTGTCTGTGTTATGTATTGTTTACAACACTCATTGCCGTGTACGACAATGGATTCACTTCTAAATCATCTTTTTGGTAAATCAAAAGTAGAAATAAAAAGCACCGGAACTAAAACAGCATCGATGATCAATGACGTAAGCGCACAATATTGCAGAGATGAGATGGCATTTCGCCTTCAAAAACGAATATATTTATAGATCATCGATGAATCCACTGATGTATAAATGGCCACAATTACATACGCGATGCATTTTTAGGCTTACGAAAGTTGAAGGATGCAAATTACAGTGGAATTACAGATTCCATAGTGAAATATTCATTAATATGATAGGAGTAGTTTTAACTACAGACAATGCATCTGTGATGTAAAGTGACCTTAAGGGTGTCAGAGCGAAATAAAAAAAAAAAATCCTGCAATGTTTTACCTTGGCTGCCCGTGTCACTTCCAATCTCTTTAGAAAACAAGTAAAAAAATACCGTCGAATAACCAATGTTTCCGGTCTTATGCTAAACCTGGCAGTTTCGCCCCACAGCTCCGCTACAGCACAGCGCAAGTTCTTTGAAACGAACTTAATCAAATACGAAACCCCTAACAAACTCCTTTGCGGAACTGTTGAAAGAATTATGCTCTGCAAAGAACTCATCAAGCAAGAAAATGTTTTAAAAAACGAAATATTTGATCCAGTCAAAAAATTGGTGTTTTATTTCAAAAATATAAGTTTTAACAGTTATCCATTTTAATCGCACTGAGATCATTATTACGGGTGATTTCAATGTTCATAATTCTTTTTGACTTCGACATTCTGGCCTGACAACAACCGAAGGAAGGTATGTAAAGATCTTTGTAAGTAAAACCATTTAACTCAGCTTGTGAACGAACCAACTCGAATACCTGACGTCCAATGTCATTTCTCAAATACGCTTGGCCTGTTTCTTACATCTGAACCTGATAAATATACCCTATTAGTGAATTAGCATTTGTAGGCACGTTTTACCACTGCAAATTTCTCATGCTTCACCAACACAATTAAAGAAAAAAACTCAAAAGAGAACCATTTGTCAATATGAGAAAGCCAATTGGCATGGTCTGATTTTTTTTTTCGAAACTTTAACTGGTCACTATGCTTCCTTGATAGTGACAAAAATTCCAGTGTTAATATGATAACAGACATTATTCTCAACGGAATGAAAACTTTTATCCCTAACAGGACAAAAGGAACTAGTTCCAAAGTGAATTTTTGGTACGACTATGGCTGTAAAGAGGTTATCAGGTAAGAAGAGTTAAGTTTCCGATGATACAAAACAATGCCCCACTGAGGAAAACCCTTAAAATTACAGGCAATGGAGGAATACCTGCATATTCGAAAAACATGATCAAAAAATACTACAATGTCTCAAAAGAAATAAAAACTCTTGTTCTTTTGTAAAAAATGTTACAAACTCTTCCAAATCACCGGTTCCAACACTCGTTCACAATAACACTCCTTTTGTCAGCTCACAAGAAAAAGTCAATCTGCTTGCAACTAATAGCTGCTTCCTGCTAATTTGAATTTGGAAAACAGCACATGTCCAGCTGGTCCCTAAAGACGAATCTTCCTCCTCCTCCAATCACCGATAAATTGCACTAAAGTCCCTTCTTACCAAGGTTTCAGTTTAAAAAATATCTCGAAGCACAAAGGCTCTTAAATGACCGACAGTACGGCTTTCGTAGCAAAAGGTCCACTGGTAATCTGATGGCATATCTCACCGAAAAGTGGAACCAATCCATACATCATTTTGTAGAAACAAAGGTAATTGCACTTGATGTCGAAAATGTGTGCATTTGGTATCGAACAGTGTGTTCTTCGTTGGACTAGAAATTACCTTTCGGACCGCTCAATAGAAGTTGTATTGGACGATTTGAAGTCAAGGCTCTGTTTTGTCTCCGACACTATTCTTTATCTTCATAAATGATCTTTTGTCTGAAACTTCTAATCAACTTCATTGTTTCGCTGACGACAGCACCCTCAGCTTCTCATATTCATTTCCAGATTCACAACCCTGTTCTTCGGCTGTGGGATTGAAACGGCAGCTTATGCTAAGCTCATTAGATTCAAATCTTGACAGCATTATGCAATGGAGAATTAAAAACCGTGAGGAATTTAATGCTTCGAAAAGACAATGCTGTATTCCACTGTAATACTCGTATAGCTGTGAATGCACATCAGTATACCCTTGAGCCTAACTTCGGACATACTGTCAAATATAGAGGTTCTTTCTTTAACCGCACTAATAGAATATGGAATACTTTGGCGTTTTCGATTTTTCCCCCTCAGTGTGATGTACAAGCTTTCAAAACCAATGTGCATCGATATCTCCTATTAAATCCTCTCAACTTTTCAATTGCTAACTTACCTGAAGTCTGAGATATTTGTTTTTCCTAAATAAAATTAAGTAATGATATTGTCAAAAAATTCAAAGACTTAATCAAAATTAATACTGTTGGTTAGACTGGGCTCAAGCTAACAAATAAATTAGATAAAATAAAGGTCGGACATGTGATTTAACAACGGTTTATATAGACTATTGTGCAACAAGTGAGAATAGAGGTGTGTCATCAATTATTTCCTCACTACAAACTTTTACGGCTTTATCATTAACTGTCATAGAAATCTGTCAGGATAATTTGGGAATACCCTGTATAATAATAGTATAATACACAATGCACATAGTTCAGTCACAGAATTAGATTTCAAATCCAAATTTGTACTTACAATTACTTCTCAAAACTCTCTCCTGCTGCATAAACAATAAAATAAGTAATTACCTTGCTTGTTCACCTCTTGAGATTTTCCCCAAAGTACTCGTGTATATCTTCAGAACTAAAGATGTATTGTTCCATTAAGGAAAGTTATATCATCGTGTTTACCTTCCTTGAATGTGTAACCTTACGAAATGCACGACCACAAAATGCACCAGCATGTAAGCGTAAACGCGAACAAGATTATCTATGACCTTCTAATTATATGGACCAACCTCAGCTATGTTTCGAAAGGGTATCAATGCTTCTAGATATAACCGTTTCATAATGCAAGGATAACCATAAAACCACGCCTCATAACAATTTACAAATTACAAATTGTTGGAGCATAAAATATTCAGAATGGAATCCTTTCAAGATGATCAGCTTGGTACATGGTCCTCTCGAGTAAGATACTGGGACACCCCATTAGTCATTACCCGTTCACGTTCTATACCATTGAATTCTAAAACAAAAGGTTTGGGTCTCCTGAGGGTTTCTATATAATATGTATGTTCAAGATCTCTCTCGCATTATTTAAACACACTGACACAACGACGACAACGTCGAACGACAGATGGATATATTCCTTAACTGTTAAGGAGAGTTCCTAACGTTCTATAGTCGATTCTTCATTTTTCTAAAGGTGTATATCTCCAGGAAACAACTACGACTAATGCCGCTAAATACGCGTATAAGCTTTTATAACGTGGTCCGAAAAGCTCATTGAGATTATAACGGGTGCGCTATCGTTTATGGTAAACATTGAATAACTTCGACATTTATCAACCGATTGACTTAGGTTGAAGTAGGCATGTTTTTGAATTGTTGTCAGCATAAAATCTTAATACACTTAGGCCACAGGTTGGTCCATTGTGATAACACAAGAATCAAGTAGACTTTCACCATACTCGTTGAGCAACTTATAGCTCTTTAAGAAGCATGCGAGACTACTTATTTCTATGTATATTTGCCAGGTCGCTAGGATCATTATAGCTAAACTCTCCTTGACGGTGCCTACGTTGACATGTACATTTAAGACGAGGAATCGATTCTTCCTCTTACTCGGTCGTATAGCTTCGGTAGAAATCGTTGTAAAATCGATTTGTCTTCAAGGAATATCAAGTCGTCCCAGATGGTTCCGAAAGGGATGCTAAACTGAAATTTTTTATTGAACTGTAATAGTGAAATGGTGTTATACTGTAATGTACGAGTATGTTACTTGGCACTGATTGCCAAAAATAACGAAAGGTGTAAGATGATGTCAAGTGCAGCGGGAAGGAGTCGTGTGAAGTACTCCACCTATTCACCTTCAGGCCGAGCATTGGACTTTTTTTTTTATTTTGTATAGTTTGTTGTTTTATCTAAAGTTGTCCACAATACTGTTGAACAGTATATTAGAATCGGTCCGATTTCTGACACTTTAATCTAAATTATCTCCCCAGCTTAACTTTTTGTCTGCCCCAAGTATTTCGCTTCGTTTGAAAAAGTTAGTAGTATTAAAGGAGGATATTTATGAGGAATTTCGTGTTTCCTCGAAAATAGAAACAAGATCATCAGGGTTGACACTCAGTCAGCACCGATCTGTAAGAGTTCTTTCATCGTGTGAGGATACTTTCCTTTGGGTATAAAAATAACTTTAACTTATCTCCATGATTTGAATATGTCGACTTAACTCAAACAACTATCGAAGAGTTTCTCCAAGATTGGTAGAATGATTTCGATAGTCATTTGGAGCTCGGCTGATAAAATGTAGTCTTTTCCAGGGAGCTTGTATGGTTCGATGCTTAACCCTTTTGGATAAGTTAACTTATTTATGGACCTTAAGTGCTTGGCGTAATTTAAAAATTGAGAGCTACCTCTGAAGTGAGTATATATAATAACTGGTTGAGAGATTCTTCCTGTTCGTTCTTGAGCTATTACTGTTTTTCAATCGAAAATCTTTCGAGGTTTAATTCAGTTTAACCACTGATTCCTTATATTTACTAGGCTGTAATCCTTGAGTTTTGTTGTTAAATGAAACATATCAAAGAACTCACATCTCGTTCATTGCAAATCATGATACTTACTTACTTATTTATTAATTTGCTCCAGATCCATGAAGGTTCACTCACTGAGATTCTGTGGTTGTCTAACCGTTAAGATTTGCAGAACTATGCTTCCAGTTATCCAGAAGAAGAACTCTGGCCTCAACCATGGGTTGGTATTTTAGCCGGAGAGTGGTTTGGTCTTGCTTGTCCCAAGAGAGTGAGATAAGATGACTCTCTTGGTTGTAGTATTATTGTCCATTCGCTCGAAGCAGACGATCCAATAAAGTCGACGTATTTTTACTTTCGCGTAATCCTTCATCAGGGTACAAATCATAGAGTTTTCGGTCCTATCTTTTCCTCCATTTGCCCTTCTCGTACTTAGGACCAAGCGTCGAAGAATTTTTCTTTAAAAGGAGCAGAGTATCAGCTTTTCTTTTTTGGAGGAAGAGCGCTATTTTTTTTTGACGGTGTGAATCTTTTAAAGTCACTTGGCAATATTCATGGAAGCCTATTGGATCGGGATTAATCTACATATATGTATGTAAGATCGACAAATGATTTATTCTGCCTAATGTAAAATCTCATTGAGAGGGGCTTAACTATTTAATACTTTCACACATCCTTAAGACCAACAGCTCAGGAGGCTTGATTCTTCTAATTCTTCAAACATTGTCATTTACATTTAAGACGGTTTCCATCTCAGAGTTGGTATGGCTTCGCAGTCGCTGATTGTGTGACACAGAGTCGTTTTTAACTACTTCTGAGACAATTTATTATTTCACAAGGGACATTGTTTTAGAAGATTGTGATGTGCTTTTTGTCTAAGGCTGAGGCTTTGCTCGCCGGTTTACCGTGGTTCTATCTAAAGTAGTAGATACTAACTTCAGATTTTAACGTCAATATTCTTTTATTCATAAAAATATCGAAAAGAAAATCCGAACTTAATTTACATTTATTATTTTATATACAATTTCAATAGTTTAATGTCTTCTTTGTTGGTATCCTCAGTTTGTTCTTCTATGAGTATTCACCTTCCGTAGATATTCCTTTAGTATTCGTCTTGTAACGGCACGCAGGCGGATTGTAGATGAACAAGGGCTGGTATCTCAGACTTGATACTGGCAGTGTTCAGATGGATCCGGCAATCACAGACGAATCGGCAAATCAACGGACGAATCCGGAAAATCAACGGAAGAATCGGCGAATCAATGGACGAATCCGGCAAATCAACAGACGAATCCGGCAAATCAACGGACGAATCCGGCAAACCAACGGACGAATCCGGAAAATCACACACGAATCTGGCAATAGCTTATGTCAATTTGTTTGAGACCCCTGGTGGGGGAAGTCTTCAAACTATTTCACTTAATTACCTACCTTGATCGATCTCGATGTTTCCTTGTTGAAAGTCCGCCACACTCTATTACCCGATGTTTCCTCGGTAATGGTCCACCGCCCTCTGTGCTTTTGTCGATTGTATGGCGGTCTTTTATTATACTTTTCAGCCAAACCATGTGTGAGCTGTAAAGTTATGAAGAGCACATTGAAACACAATATGCCCTCTTTCGCTACGTCATCGCTATTTTCCATTAATAAACATTGTATTCCTCCACATACATTTAATGGTGCGGGGACGGGTGGCATCATATTTACATATACGTTATCTCCTACTGCGCTTATAGTTGCAGGTGAACGGTAGGAGGTTGGTCGGTTCTTGTATGAAGCTTAACTCACCATCGTGGTTCTAGGCCATAGTTGATAATAAACGGGGGCAACCTGCAGCAGGACGATAGATCCCTCCTTTCATCGTTTTATAACTCACCATCGAGGTTCTTGATCGTCGCCCAGTTGCTGCTTCAGTGGAGTTCTTCCTTCTTCATAGTTCTTCTCCTGCTCTGAGTTCACCACACCTAGTATTTGTTGTTGGTTTTGCGTAGATAGTGTGGTATAATTGTGCCATTTGTTTATGTTCACTGATAAGCTCCTTTGTAATCAGTTGCTGGCCTAGTCATGGCTTGCAGTCGACACATGCTATGGGAGCACGTTGTCGGTTCAGTAAGTATTTATTTTATTTAGTTTTTAACAGGTCCGTAGCAAGGGGGGTGGCAGAATTGTAATGCTTCATTACAAGATGTGTTTTGCATTTGTTTTCTTTTTGTAAGGTCCCATAGTTCGATAACATATATTCTTAAACGGATTTCAGAACTTCTTGTAGGTATAGCATTTCGTTTTGGATAGATAAACCAGTGATCTTTTCTAGCAACCAGTATCTTTTTCTTTACTTTAAGTTGAGGTATTTATTAGTATGGGCGTAAGGTATAGCTTTACTGTTGATAAAATTGGAACATTACTTGGTTTTTTAACGTCCATTTTGATTTGATTAATTTGATACGCCATCGTTGCGTCTAATATAAAAATTTATCGATTGGATTTTGCAATTTGCTGTAGCCTTTCTACCGGATTTATATGGCACCAATACTGCAGCATCATTCACAAAGCTTACCATGATAGCGTTGAAATCTACTGAAATATCTCTAGTTTATAAGAAATATAGGATTGGTCCTAAGACACTTCCTTGTGGTACACCCGCTTCAATTTTCTTTGGTTCCGATTAATTTTAGTCGTACCTTAATCTAAAAATCCGGTTCGTAACGAAGCATTTCAGTATTGCGTAGTACTGCCTGCAATGGTCTCTATACAGTTTGTACTAAAGTCCAAAACACCAAACTTTGTCAAAGGCTTTAGTAAAATCTCAGAATAGAGTTTGAAATACCTGTTTTTCTTCAAGTGCCATTTCTACAACATCTGTAATTCGATGCACTTGGTCTATCGTGGAATTTTTATTTTGAACTTTAGACTGATAGTTCGGGCTTGGGATAGTTCTTTCTTCTTTCAGAAGAAGTTTCTCGAAAAGTTTTTCCATGATTGGTAAAAGTTATATAAGTCTGTAAGGTATAACTTTTGTTGGTAGCTTGGTTAGTTACAATAATGACTTGTACAACTTTCCAATGATCTGGCATATATCTAAGCTCAAGGCATTATAAATTGAAGTTTTTTGAAGGCTATTGAAGGCATTTCTTTCAAAACCTAACATGCTGTTATTATTTTTAAGGACACAAGTAAATTTTCTTACATCTTCAAGCGTGCCAAAAATTAATTTAACATTTGTCATTTTTATCAACAAACTGTAAGTGAGGTGTAGCTGAATTTACTGAGAATGGCTCAAAGATATTCGTAAGATGTCAACCTTTTGTTTCGTTTGTCCGATCCAATTTTCATCTTGAGACTTTACTCGCGGGTTTTGTGTCTGGGGTCGTTTTAGGCTCTTGACTGCTTTATATAAGGAGTCTGTTGTAAAACGTCCATCGACAAAATTTTCACGAATCTACATACTAGGTGAATAATGCAGGAAACATGTAAAGTACTTAAACAAGATCCAAACCAGAACTGGAATACGGCTATTGCCACAGACTGTCAGGCGGCTTTTAAAGCCTTTAATTCTAGTACATCATCCTCCAAGTTGATTCCCAGAAATGCCGTGACGAGCTTGCCACCCTCATTATTAACCACAATCTTATCTGGGCTCTTGGGTCATTGTGACATTAATGTACTTGTAAGGGTCCTCACTTACTGCAAAACTTACAAGTTTTATATATTCTTCAACTGCCCGCAGCCGCCGAGAAGAACTCTTTCAAAAAAAAAAAAAACCTTGGGAACAAACGATGTAGTCGATATCATCCGCTTCCGCATACCTTCATTGTTTAACAGATTTGCTGTATATAGTGTTCTCAATGTTAACGCTTGCCTTGTGCATCATCTGCTCCAGAGCGAGATTTAAGGAATCACTTGATAACACATTTTTTATTTGCCAAAATGATGTGCACGTTTGGAATAGTTTGGAAGAGCTACTTGCCCAATGTCACACGAAATAGCTGGATAAATTTTCCCGACATTCCCTTCTCTGCCATGTCCTTATAGAGCTTCTGATGGTGAATTCTATCATGTGCGGGATTGAAGGGTGGTTTGTGTCAATTTGAATTTCACTATTTCAATATAAAGATAAAGGAACTGGTTCTCTATTGACTGGAGGTGGGTTACCTTTCTCTCCTTTTACTCACTCTAAGTGATGGCCATTCAGCGGATGTTGTAAATGCTAATTGAATAGACTAACTTTTTCAACGCAAAGTTACCCTCACGAAAATTGCTGTCTTAAGATCAGCTAGAACGATGTTGTTTGGCTTTTACGAGTTTATAAAATCTTTGGGTGTTGTTTCGAAGCTTCTTTCTAGGCAGTCGGAATTGGCTCTTTGAAATTTACGCACGTCAAAGATGTCGGATATGTGCTTGCTGTTTATTAGCAGGATGGTCAATTTCGTTGCTGCTTCGATCGTCTCATAAGCGCCAGGTTGTTTTTTTTTTTGAATTCCTAGCCTTAAAGATCTAGTCTTATTATCACCGTATCACAAGTAGCTATTAAGTCTTACAGTCGTAAGCAGGGGCGTATTTACCCTAGGGCTAAAAGGGCTACAGCCCGGGGCGGCAAGGCTGCTAGGAGCGACGCAAGCCTCCCTAGCAATTGGCCAATTTATAATATTTTTTTGAAGCCATTGAACTTTCAAAACATACAAGCAAAAGAGGGCAAGCCGCCCCTTACAATTGTCTGATTTACAATATTTTTCAAGGATAAACAAAAAATACAAGATTTAAAAAAATGCAATTTTTTGAGTTTTTCAAGCATGACAATTTTTTTCAGTGCCGTGAGTGTGCGGCTGTGAGAGAGTTCACTGCAACATGTCACTCACTTCTTTCACCATTTACTATTTTTTATAACGAAAGTTCAGAGTAAAAATATTTACAGACGTGTACCTATTCTTTGGAAAAAATTCCAATGAAACGAAAACATTATCAAAAAAAAAACACTTGTTGCTATAGCTCCAAAAAATTGGGCCAGAAAAACTTTGGCTACGGAGTCGTCGTAGCTGTCAGATCCTTGGCAACCCGTGGTCTTTCTTTTCGTGGCAAGATAGATCAATTTGGATCTATACATAACGGGAATTTCATGATGATCTTAGAAGCAATATCGGAATTTGATCCATTTCTTTCATAACATATACAAAGTTTTGGCAACTTAGGCAAAGGAAACACATCATATTTGTCTTGTGTCACCTATGAAAAGATTATAAAAATTATGTCAGCTAGAGTCACAAAACCGATTATGGAACAGATTCAAAGGTCTCAATATTTCTCGTCGAGCGTTGATTCGACTCCTGTCATAAGCAATGTAGACCAGCTTTCATTTAAGGTATGTTCAAGAGAACGCAGAACCCATTGAACGATTTCTTTGTTTTCTGCCAAATACAGGCCATAAACAGAAGACATGTTACAAGCAATTATGGATACTTTTAAGTCATTAAACATTGACATAGAAAATTGCAGAAGTCAATCTTATGATAATGCAACATGCAAGTAACATGTCAGGGCAATATAACGGCTTACAAGCAAAAATTAAAGAAAAATGTGCGGCACATTCTTTAAATTTGATCGGATCATCAGCAGCTGATTCTTCCCCAGAAGCTGCAAAATTTTTCGACTTATTACAAAACATTATATGTTTTTTTTTATGGCATCAACATAGCGAGCAAAGCTTCTTAATTAATTTTTTAATGGTTACGAAAATGTCACATTAAAAAATTTGTCACTTACCCGTTGGCCAGCCCGAGACGATGCCTGTAGGAGCTTAAACAGAGATTGGGACCAAATAATATCGACTCCCAATGCCATTAAAAATGATTCCCACCAGAAAACTTTAGTGAAAACTGAAGCTAGCCGTTCATTGTCCCAATTGAAGTCGCTTGAGACGGCAATATTGTCTCAATTTTGCGGTTCTATACTCAAGCAATTCAATATTGTATCAAAAAAAATTCAAGGTGTTGATACAGACGTTGAAACTATGTCCAGGCTTCACGAGGCACTCATATCGTCTGTGAGAGAAAAACGAGAATACTTTGATGTTTTTGAAGAGATGGCAAAAAGCAAAACCTCTGAAAATTACCAAAAAAAAAGTCGTCAAGAGGAAAAAACGAGATGATGAGTGTCGCGAAGGGGAGGTTATTTTTTTTGGTCGTGAATATTTCAAAATAAATACATTCATTCTTATTTGCGACAATTATTGAGTGCGCTGAAGAGAAGAAATTCCTATGAAGCTATAACAAACACATGAGTGAAGAATCAATTCGAAAAAATGCAACCACTCTTCAGAAATTATACCCGGTTGATCTTGGGGAAGATTTTCAAGAAGAGTGTGTCTTACTTAAACATTTTCTGGAGCAAAACAACACTGAAAATATGACAGTGACAAATTGTAGTGCAGAAAGATGGTTTTCGGTATTGAAACAAATAAAAACCTATTTAAGGTCTTGCATCAGGGAAGAACGCCTTAATAGTTTAGCTTCATTAAATATATAGAAGCTGAACTGACAAAAAAATTAGTTAACGAATCTATTGTTAATGAATTTTGTAATCAATCACACAGAAAAAAAAATTGAAAACATGGAATATTATGCAATTTGTTTTTGTTATTATTATTTTGTATTACTTAATTTTCATTGTTCTAAAGGGCGGCAACATTTATCAGCCCGGGGCGCCAAATCTTCAAATACGCCTCTGGTCGTAAGCCGTTATCTGTTACTGTTTTTTCGGAGCCTGTGCGTGTAATTTAATCCATACGAAGTTGTCTTTCATTCAGGCACTAAAATTGAAGTCTTCGAGCAAGAACTTTGACAGATTACTGTAAACTTCATCCAATGGGTCATAATATTTCTCCTTGAAAATTTCTCGAAGATCTGATTGCAATTCGCAGCCACTTTCACCTAGAAAAAAAGTATTTTTTGGGGGGTACTGCACCTTACGAGGAAGGGACAAATCCTTTAAAAGTATATCTTATCGTGAAAAGTGCATTTCGTCGATGCACTGCGTTCGAACTGGGTAAAAAACTCTCTGTTACAACATGCACTCAGGAATTGTTGAGAAACGTCCGTCACTTGGCCAATGGTATTAACAAGCTGTTGCCCCTCAAATTGACAGTTCATTACTGTGAACTTGTTCGAATATCAATTTGAAGTCTTGAGGAATACCAAATTTTGCCAACTAATGTTTTTTTAAGGATTTAGACAAAATCCCCTGTTCCCATTAAGTTTGAGTTTAAAGAAGGTCTACCTAGCAACACAGGGTGTATGTCGAAAGAATTGGAAGAACAATTCCAAATTTTCCAAATGTTAAACTTAAATCGGGATAAAACTTTGTTTTGGTGAAATTCACTTAGAAAGTACCATATACACTTAAATCCCACATTATAAACCCATATAGTATGTGTTTGCTCAAATATAATTGCTTGTGGGACCGATGACGTCGGCTACTCGTATAAATGTAGTGAATAAATAGTTTGTTAAACTTATGTGCTTATTACATGCATTCCTAGTTTTCCTGCGGGTGTCTTTTAGATTTCTAGGACATGACATTGCATCCCTACATCCTGAGAGCATACATTTATACACTGTACATCCCCACCGGATGCGGTGCACTGAAGAAGAGGAAATTGAATCTGAAATTCTACTTTGTGCATACCCAGGAATTTTGTTCCTAGGTATGGTCATATGGTCGAAGGGAACCGAGAACCTGATTTGGTTAAAGCAATTCGGTGAAGTGAAGCGATGTAGGTTGTAGGGTGTCTCATATAGATTTATATTGTATACATGGTACTCTTCCATTCCTAACAATCCTAACAATAGATATAGCCATAAAGTATGAAGATTATGATCATTAGCATATTAACTAATTTGAGGTAATTTTCGTAAGGAAGTGCTCTCTCAAGAGCAAGGAAGGCTGCCACAAGCCGGCCGAGCCGGACTGCTCAATTTAGAAAGGACAACGAGTTTGTGTCAGTTGCATGGAGTATAGATTTGATAATGCATGACATGGTGTTGAAGATGATGAGTGTCTACCCACCTCACGGTTTGCCTTAGCCAAACCTGGTCACTCTCTACAGTCAGTTACAATGATGACATTCAGCAATTTCGGACTAAAGAGAAACCATATTTGGGATAATTATTGCTATTATTACTTCATTTAAAGGATAATGATGAATTGTTTAGGCTTGACGAATATGCTGATAATGAGCTTAGGACTATTAAATCTGGAATACCTGTTTATTTGGTTTGGTTTCCTTTTCAGTGGCATTATTTGACAGATGATTTAAACGGGGTGTCCAGTAAATAATTCATAACCAATTAGAGCGGGCTTACAAATCTTTTAAATTTCGCATGGGTTTATACGAATAAAATTTTTACGGTTTTTTATTTTATAGGTAAATTTTGAAAAAAAATTTACTTGCACGAATTAATGATTCTTATAATATCTGTTTGTATAATGTTATAAAATAACCATTCTTATAGATCCATAGTAATATTATAAGCTGGTTGTTACAGTTTTTTCTACTTTTTTTACTTGCGATATAGGTACTATAGGGCAAGTTCTGCATTTGGAAAAAAAATCGAACTCGAGATTTTGATCAAAGTTGACATTACGATGATAGCGAAGACGAATAAAGTGGGTCCGGCAATTCCGTCTGTCTGTCTGTCTGTCTGTCTGTCTGTCTGTATGTCTGTACCTCGATCTAGAGCCTAAGCCACTGGATCTATTTTCTTCAAACTCGGTAGTTATGGGTCTTCGGTGATTCCCTAGAGGGGAAATTGAAATTTTTTTTTTAGCTCTAAAACTAACAGTACCCCCCATACACCCGTAATACAAAATCTTATTTATCTCGAAAACGGCTCTAACGATTTTGATAAAAAAAATTAGGTGTGATATTATGGACATGAACTACGTTTTGGTAAAAAAAAAATTTGGGGCAAAATGTTATTAACGGTACCTGTCATAGAACCGTTTTTTTGATTTTCGACTTTCTCATTAACGGCTCTAACGATTTTAACCAAAAATTTTCAGCAGGAGCCCCACTAAGTTTAAAATAATATTGTATATAAAAATATTCAAAAAATTATTTGTTGGGTTTTTTTGAAAAAATTTTTTTTGAAAAATCAATATCTTCAAAATCTATGAACGATTATTTTTTGAAATTATTTCCTAAAATCAATATTATTAAATACTTAAAATTCGCATCCCAAATTTTTATTTTTGAAAAATTTTAAAGAAATTTCTTATATAAAAAATGTATTTATTTAATAATAAAACGATTTTTTAAAGTTTGTTTGCATAAATTCATACTTTTCTAGAAATCAGACGGCAATTTCATTTTAAATTCATGTTTTGTATTTATAAAATGTATCTTAAATTCCAAAGTACATAAGAGCAAGTTCGTGCGATCCAGTCGTGCATTTTATTTAAATTAATTTTGCAATACCGAAATGATGAAATATTTATTTTCACCAAACTTTGAGCATCTCTAAGTAAAATGCACGACTGGGTCACACGAACTTGCTCTATTGTTAAAATATAAGAATTTCAAAAATTAATGTTATTACAAAAAAAAAAGTTGGACCTAATCGCGATGCTATGTGAGTCAAGCAAATATTAACTTATGCAAGAACAAAAATTATAAGTCCTTGTAGGAGTTTCTTAAAAAAATAAGCTTTTATATAAATCATTTAAAAACATTTTTAGGAAAAAATTTTGGTACGCCAATTTAAAATTTTCATTATTGTTCGAATAAAAATTAAATTTACAAAAAAAAAGTTGAGCCGTTTTCGTGATATTGAATTTTCCAAAAAAAAAATAGATATTTTTTTTTCAAAATTAAAAAAAAATATTTTTCTTAAAGTTTTGAAATGCAATATTTTTTAAACTTTTTATAAGCTTCTCTCTAAAAAAATTTCGTTATGACGATAATGAGAAATTCAAAATTTAAAAAAATCGTTATATGCTAGGTACAGTCAATAATATCTTGTTTTAAAACTTTTTTTATTAAATTATAGATCTTAAAAATTAATGGAAAGGAAAACAAATCAAGCAAAATTCTCGGAACCGTGTTCGAGAAAAATACGATTTTTGATAACATTTGTATGGACGGTACCGTTATTTTTAGGTAAAATAATTTTTTTTCTCATATCTAGTTGATTATTTTAAGAAACATTAATTTATCAAGTTTAAAAAAAATCGAGCAAGGGGTTTTCGAAATATTGAGTTTTCAAAAAAAAAAATTTTTAATTTCTTAAAAATCCAATAAAAAATTTTTTTAGAAATTTTGAATACACAATAATATTGAAACTGCTAGGGAGCCTTAACATAAAAAAAATGATCAAAATCGGTGGTACCGCTTTTGAGAAAATCAAAAACAAAAAAAAAAAGGTTCCAAAGGGGGTACCAAATAATAATAAAAAAATAATTTTTTGGAAATTTTTTTTCAACCATTAGCTAGGTTTAAGTAAATGAAATTTTATGATTTTTTTTTAAATCTGTGGGACAGTTTATGAGAAAAAAAAATATATTGTGATTTTTTGTTTTGCTGAATTATATTACTTTTATATTTTATTTTACCTTTTGTTTTTCTTCATTTAATTCAATTAAAAAAAAATATTTGTTAAATTTCGAAAAAAAATCGTATGGCAGGTAGTACCGTTAGTTTTGGTCTTAAAAAAATAAAATGCACGATTGGATGGCACGCACTTGCTCTTATGTAAAAGTACTTTGGAATTTAAATATAAATTTTCCGTCAGATTTTTAGAAAGTATAAATTTATACAAACAAATTTAAAAATCGTTTTATTATTACATTCATTTTTATATGAATAAGAAATTTCTTTACAATTCTTCACAAAAAAAATATTTGGATACAAATTTTAAGTATTTAGTAATATAGATTTTTAAAACAAAATTACAAGAATAAATTTTCACACGTTTTCAAGACATTGATTTAAAAAAAAAATATATGGATTATTTTTTTAAAAACCCAAAATATATTTTTTTCAATATTTTTATAGTTATAAAATATTATTTTAAATATAAAGAAGCTCAAGGTCGTAAGAGCCATTAATGAGAAAGTAAAAAATCTAAAAACTGTTTTATGACAGGTACCGTTAATAACATTTTTTTTCCTAAAAGTTTTCTTAGCCAAAATGTAGTCAATTCCCATAATAGCACATCTTAATTTTTTTTATTAAAATTATTAGAGCTGTTTTCGAGATAAATATGATTTTTCATTACGAATGAATGGTGGGTTCCGTTAGTTTTGGAGCTAAAACAAAATAAAATGCACGACTGGGTCGCACGAACTTGCTTGTATGTAACAGACTAGGAATATTAAAAACGAATGTTATGAGAATAAACTTTTCATAAGGATAAAATTTATTTTTTAAATTCATTTAGTAGTAAGAGATAAAAACAGAATGCTATGCAAATAAGAATTTATGCAAGAACGATAGTTATGAGTCGTTATAGTGGTTTTTTTTTTTAAAAAAATAGCTTTTATATACAAAATTTTTGAAAGATTTTTAAGAACAAAATTTGGTACGCCAACTTTCTTTAAGTTTTTATTACTGTACGAATGAAAATTAAATTTCGAAACAAAAATATTAAGCCGTTTTCGAAATATCAAATTTTCCAAAAAAAATAATGGTTTTTTTCAAAAGTTCAAAAACTATTTTTTCTTAAAGTTTTTTCTTAAAGTTTTTTAAACTTTTTAGAAGCATCTCTATAAAAAATTATGTCGATAATGAGTAATTCAAAACTTGAAAAATGGTTCTATGGTAGGTACAAGCTGTAATATCTTAATTTCAAATTTTTTTTATGAAATTAAAGATCGTAAGAATTAATTGAAAGAAAAAAAAAATTATCAACATTCTATGCCCATTTTCGAGAAAAATACGATTTTTGAAAACCATTTTTTAACATTTGTATGGTGGTGAGAAATTTTCATTTATCAAGTTAAAAAAAAAAAGAACGGAGTTTTCGAAATATGTATTGAGTTTTGAAAAAAAAATCGAAATTTTTCTTAAAAAATTTTTTTTTTAGGAAATTTGAATACACAATTCTATTCAAGTTTTTGGGGAGCTTTAGCAAAAAAATATGATCAAAATCGGTTATAACGTCTTTGAGAAAATCAAAAACAAAAAAAAACAACAAAAACTCGGTTGCATGGGGGGGTACCCTCAATAACCATTTTTAGGAACATTTTTTTTCAACCGTTATCTAGCTTTAACTAAAAGAATTTTTTTTGTATTTTTATTTTTTAAATTTGTCGAACAGTTTTTGAGAAAATAAAATATTAATAAAATTTCAAAAAAAAATCATATGGTAGGTACCGTTATTTTGGTCATAAAAAAAAAGAAAAAAACGTGTGGGGGTAAAAAATTAAAAATGATATTTACCAAGTTTAAAGTCAATCGGTCGAACCTTTTAGACTGTAGTCGAAGCGAAAGACAGACAGACAGAATTGCGAGACCCACTTTTTTAGTCTTCGCTATCATCGTAATTTCAACTTTTAACAAAATCGAAAGTTCGATTTTTTTTTACACAAGTAAAAATTGTAAAAGCAAGCCAAACAGGTTTTTAATCCAAAATGGAAGTTGTTTGGTTTGTACCAGGAAGGTACACACACTAATTTCAATGTGTGAGACAGATGGTCCTCACAGGAGTATAACATGATGAATCTGACCCATGTTCATCGGCTTATGGGACTCCTATTTCACACTTACCTATTTCGCGACCTTAGAACAACAAGGTTCTAACCGACAATTTTGAAAAAAATGAGTTTTATATCAAATCTGGGTAAATTTAGGGTGCTCTTTCGATTCCCGCAATCCATTTTGCTCTATCTCTTTCCATTGCCATGATAGACAGGGCTACAGAGTTCTATCTGCATATTTTCCATTTGAGATTTAATCAATAAGGTTCTAACTGCCACTTAGAACCTTGTTTCACAAAATATCCAGAGCTACAGAGTTCTATCTGTATATTTTCGATTTGAGATTTATTTAAAAAGGTTCTAACTTCCACTTAGAACTTTGTTTCACTAAATTCAAAAAAAGAAACCATGCAGATAGAACTTTGTTACAATTTTAAATGCAGATAGAACCTTATTGTTCGAAATTTATTTATTATTTTGAAATAGAATCAAGTAGGTTTTGAGATTTATTTCAAGTAAATTTAAATTGGACCATCATATTTTTTTCGTGTATTTATCAGTTGTAACAACAATATTATTTATTTATGTACACTCACTCAAAATTCAAGTTTTCACAACAAAGAAAACTTATTTAAATCTTTTCATTTCATCCAATCTCAATTATCCTCCGTAATCGAAAAAATTAAGTTCACAAGGTTCTATGTGAAAAAAATATGAAAATATAAGTTAACAAGGTTCTAAGTGCTACAAAGAACCTTATTGTTCTAGAATATAGTTTCGCATCGTTGAGCAGCGAAGTCCTATAATGATTTTTAAAGTCAAATTTAAGGGTTAAAAATCTGATTTTATTAGGTTTTAAAGTAGAAATTTTATAGATTGTGTGCATATTCATCGGATTATAAAAAAATTTTTTTTAATTTTTTTAAACAGTATCCGAATAAAAGACTTCAAATATTCAGATGCGTTTTTCTCAAAACACACTTTGGTGTACTTAGAACCTTGTTGTTCTAGGGTCGCGATTTTAAGCAGTGCTTAGTGCCCAACCGAAAGTTCTTAGGATAGGTTAGGTTATTGGGCTGACAGTTGATCTTGCTACCGTCGTCGCACTTAGATCAATGTTGTGACCCCTTGTATTTAAACAAACCTAAAATAATCCTATATGTCGATCATGCCCATCAAGGGTGTTGATGGGTTACAACAAGCTATAGCCTGAAATGTCGGAGGGTACTTCTAAATCATTGAAGAAATGTCTGTCGTCACATAAGCACCTGGTTAAGGAGAGTTAGATGCCTTCTAATGTCGTGGTCCTTCCCCACTGAGAAATCATCCCTCCACCAGGCCCGTAGGAGCATGTGGCTCCTTGCAACTTATGGTGGATGAGTTTGATATGTCAGTGTTTGGCGTTTATAACATTAAAGAAAAACCTCTTTCTTTCCTCATCACCTTTAACTCTGCCCCGAAAGTCTGCTGGCTTAGAATCACCAACATAAGTCATTTTTCTTTTTTAACTCTGAGCGGAATTTGATCAGAACTCTCCGAATTATTTATGAAACACACTTGAGCACTGAACTGTCAAAGGCATCGATCTCCAACAATCACCACGATCGATGTCTAAATTGAAAAAGTGCCTGACTTACGTGCATAAGAAACTATGCAAGCAACTGTTGAGACATATCTGTACTTATGTACAATATTGTTCACACGATGTGTAACACACTTAACGCCTATTCAATTCTCAGAACTCTCAAGCATCTTTTTCAAATAATTCTTTGCCGTTTTAATCATGCGTTAGGCTTGTCATTTGAAGAAGGATGAAACGGAGCAACGTGTATGTGCCGAATGAGGTTGTTGTTGCACAATAGCTTGAACTCCTCTGACGTAAAAGCTGTCCCATTGTCAGAAACAATGCTGTCAGGAAGCCCATGTGGTGCAAATTGCATTCGTAGAACGTGTACTGCACACTTAGTTAGCATTGTACCTACGTGGTAAACCTCCAGCCATTTTGAATGCGAGTCAACAAGGAGGAAGAATATCTTTCTCTGAAATAGTTCAGCAAATTCGATGTGAAGTCTTGACAAAGGATGTTCCGTTAGCTGGTTGTTCTTCAGGTCAGGATACTTGGCAGGCTTCACACATCTTTACTGTGCATTCACAGTCGTCTCCGATATTGAGCCACCATCACACATAACTGCGACTCAGTGCCTTTAACCGAACGATGTCTGAATGTCCAGCATGAAGGGCTGTAAGTACCGCCCCCTTGCCTACCTTTGGAATAAGCATTCTGTTTACCCGAAGCAAGCAGCCTTTCAATGTCGAGATTTAGTTTCGTTTTTGAAAAAACGCTTTTAATTCTTCTCGGATGGTTGCTTCTCAGGCCATCGCCTTAACGCACAGCTAAGAACTCGCGAATAGATTGAATCCTTTGAAATCATTTTGGCTATTTCTTGGGGTGGTGAACAGGGTTTGCTAATGTCTCGAGCATTAGGACTTCTTCAACTTCATCGGTTTCTCGCTTTTGGTCCTTTAATGGAAAACGGCTAAGAAAATCCGCATTACTCTTTTTAGATTCGCTGCGGTTAATAATGTCGTAGTCGTACGCATTGAGAAATATTCTTCTTCTTAACATCTGAGCTGATAAGATGTTTAGAGCCGGCTTATTCGGGTTGAATATTCCAAGTAAGGGTCGATGATCCGTGATTATATATATGCATAGATTTTAATTCCAGCGATGATAGCTACACTTTCCCTATCCATTTGCGAGTAGTTTCGTTCTGCTTTGGTAAATGTTCTTGAGTAGAAGAACATCGGTTTCTCTGACCCATCATTACACAAATGGCATAACACAATGTCTACTCCGTACGAGAAGCATCACAAACAATGCGGATTGGAAGTTGATGATTGTAGTGGACAAGAATCCGGTCTGACGAAATGAAGCTTTTGAGATTCTTAAATAACGTTTCATGAAGTTGTGTCCATTCCCACTTCTGGTTCTTGTCGAGCAGTCGGTGAAGTGGTTTAAAATGCCAAGAAATGCTTGAAGTTGTTTCTTGTCACTTGGTGTCGAGGCCTCCTTGATTGTTTTAACCTTGTCCGTCTTGGGAAGGATACCCAGTGAGACGATTTTAAAACCCAAAAAATTGACAGATTTTAGTCCAAATTGACATTTTGTAAGACACAGTCGCAGTCCTAGCTTCCTCAACCTGGAGAATACTTCATTAAGTCGTTCTGTTAAATGCCTTGTACTCGTATTACGACCTGTGATGATGATGTCGTCGTAGTGTGGTAGTACGCCCTTGATGCTCCGAAGTGCGTTTTCGATGAATGTTTGAAAAATTCCTGGAGCTGAACTAACCCCAAACTGAAGTCTATTTACACGATATGCTCCTTTTTCGGTGACGATGGTCTGGTAGTTTGAAGATTTTTCGTCCAAGGCAACCATTACCCCTTTCTTTTCGAGGCGATTCAGCTCGGCTAAAGGCGCTCGGTGGGGAGGCAGTCTTACTGAAAGCACACACTGACCGATTTCTAATGAAATAGGAGGGCCTGTGTAGCACCCTTATTCGTCAGAAAATAAATCAGTGTAGCGGGTAACTATATCCTCAATGAGAACATCTTCAGATACCATGTTAACACCTTGCAATCTTATATCCATCGGTGCAAACCAATTGCAACCCCAGACGCAGGATTTGTTACCATTCACGACTACGACTGGAAGATCCGATACAATTTTGCCATTGTACAGAACTTCGACTTAATAACCCCAACTAGTGGAATGTGATTTTGCTAAAAATTTACCAACTGTAAATTGCAATTCTGGAACTGTGGTAGTTTCTCAGGCCGAATTTTCTCGCACGTGGATGACGAGATGTTGCGAGACGTTCTTGTAGCTAGTACGTTCTTGTAGCTAGTACGTTCTTGTAGCTAGTACGCAGTTCAAACATCTGGATATTCACAAAGGGACATGGCGATTTCCTGATCAATCAACCGTAAGCCAGATTGACCACATTACGATCGATTCAAGGCACTTCTCAAGTATAGAGGATGTCCGCACGTTCCGAGAGATTAACATCGACTCAGACCACTACCTCGTTGTAGCCAAGGTTCGGCTGCGGATATCCCGACTCAAGCCAAAACAAGGAAGTACTGTAGCTGGACGCTTACAATCGCAAGAGATCGCAAGGTCCTTTTACGATCGAGTTTCTAACAACCTCTTAAGAAGTCCTATACCGCCAGCATCAAGTACTGAGGACCAGTGGCAACATTGCCAACCAGCCATCAGAGATTCCGGGTTTTACACGACCACCACAACGAAACCCCTGGTTTGACGATGAGTGCCGACAAGCACATTCAGCAAAACAAAACGCATATAAAGCGGAGCTGCAAAGAAGGACTAGAGCGGCTCGCGAGCTCTACAAGCAGAAGAGGAGAGAAGAACGCCGGCTTCTAAGAAAGAAAAAGAAGGAGCATGAGAAGCGCTTGATCGAGGAAATAGAAGGATGCCATGGCAGGAATGAGGTTCGGAAGAAAAGGTAAAAAAAACATCACAAGGATACAATCCCCGAGCCGAAGCCTGCATGGATAATATAGGGAACATCGTAGTGGAAACGCAGTCCATGCTGAGAATATGGAAAAAACATTTCTCCAATCTTTACAACGGCGATGAAGAAGAAAATGCAGCTACTATAGAGATAGCACCATTCAATTTAGGCGACGCAGACCAACAATACCGCCCACCCGACCTGACCGAAGTGAAGATAGCTGTATCGAATCTCAAGTCCAACAAAGCCGCTGGAGGTGACGGCCTCGTTGCCGAACTCCGTTGGGAGTATGCACCAGCTCATCTGGAAAATATGGTCCGAAGAAAGCATGCCCGATGAATGGAGCCTCAGTATTGTCTGTCCGATCCTCAAAAAAGGAGACCCTCTGAACTGCGCCAACAACAGAGGCATAAGTCTCCTGAACATTGCGTACAAGATCATATCTGCCGTATTATGTGAACGTCTGAAGCCTTTCGACAACAACCTGATAGGTCCATATCAGTGCGTCTTTAGACCAGGAAAGTCCACTATCGATCAAATATTCAAGTTACGGCAGATCTTGGAAAAAACCCAGGAGCTACAAATGGACACCTTCAACCTTTTCATCGATTTCAAAGCCGCGTACGATAGCATCTATAGCAACGAACTATGTATATAGAGCAATGTCTAGTTTTGGCATCCCTGACAAACTTGTCCGTTTGTGCAGGATGACGATGGAGAATGCTGCTCTATCAAGGTCGGTAAAGATCTCACCGATGCATTTGATGTCAAAAAAGGCAAGGCGATGCTCTATCGTGCGACTTCTTCAACATAGTTCTTGAAAGAATAGTGCAAAACTCACGCGTCAACACAAGAGGCACAATCTTTCAAAAGTCCGTCCAATTCCTCGGATACGCCGACGACATTGACATTATTGGAAGAACAAAGCGTGATATCAGTGGCGTATTTGTGAACATTGAGACGGAAGCGAAGAAGATGGGCTTAGCTGTAAATGAGGGTAAGACCAAGCATATGCTGTCATCAAGAAAGGAAACATAACACCGACGTCTTGGACAGAACGTCATTATAGACAGCTGTAACTTTGTGGTAGTGAAGGACTTCATATACCTAGGCTCCGCTATAAACCCAGAAAACAACACCAGCGCTGAAATCAAACGGAGAATAACTCTTGCCAATCGTTGCTTCTTTGGACTAAGAAGGCAATTGAGTAGCAAAGTCCTCTCTCGAGTAACTAAAGTGTCCCTCTATAAGACCCTTATCATCCCGGTCCTTGTCTATGGTGTAGAGACATGGGCTTTGTCGAAAGTTGATGAGAGCGCTTTAGGCTGTTTCGAGACGAAAATTCTTCGTGTGATCTTTGGTCCCGTCTGCATAGACGGGGAGTGGAGGAGAAGATTTAACCACGAATTGTACGGGCGAAACTGACCTAGTCAAACGAATAAAAGTCCGGCGACTGAGATGGCTTGGTCATGTAGAGCGAATGAACCCGAATGCTCCGGCCCGGAAAGTCTTCAAGCAATAGGAAGACCGCGGCTCAGGTGGCCCACACAAGTGGGAGAGGACCTCAACCAACTGGCGTGCGAAACTGGTGACAGCTAGCTAGGGACCGAGCTAGCTGGAGAAGCTTCTTGGTTGAGGCCCTGGTCCACCCCGGCCACCTTAAGTAAGTAAGTAAGGATGACGAAATGATAGCATAACTAAAGCCTAAGTCCACCTCAAAATTACGCTCACATTTAATAGTTATTAGAACACATTTCTTGAAGTCGGTCGGAATGAATGTGGTTAACTGTCGATGTGGCTTTTTTAGATCGACAAACACGCTGTAAATGCCCAGCTTTACCACAATTCGAACAAATAATGTCATGATACCTAAGGACAAGAGACTCTGCTATACGAAAAAACTCATCAGGTTGTTGGTCCCGTTTAAAAAATTTGTTAAATGCGGTGATTTCAGATGCTGAAGATAATTAAAAATTTTCCTTAAATATTATTGAAATTGAGTTTTGGTTGTTGCCTTATAATGGGCAAAAGTTTGCTCACGTTTAGGTCTTCGCTCAGTTTATTTGTCCTCCCGAAATGACGGAAATCACGACCGTTCTTAAGCTTCGGTATTGTTCGGGAGCTTTCCCAAAGTGATTTTGCTTTATTTCCTTCGTGAAACTACCTTGTCAATATTTTCTTTTGTTGGATCAAATTTCAAATATCCACCTTCTTTTTTTTTGATGAATTGGCCCTCTGGCAATCGGAGTTTTTTTTTCATCGTGACGCACACTGCTATCGAGCAATTTCACTTGTTTATTGTTTTTCAAATTCAGAGTTTAATTGGAACAAAGACCTTTACCCAAATTAAATCATCCATCCATAGGTTAAATAAATTTTATTCTAATTAAGAATATATTGGTTCAAACTGAGACACCATGTTGGCACTAATATTTAATTACTACGAATCATCACTTTGTATAGATACAAGCCTTCCTGTCTGTTATTTTGTGTTTTTGAAATTTAATTTGCGTATTTTAAATAACAACTATGTACATACTCGTATGTACATACGTCAATCGATGTAAAAAATAAATCAATAAAATTATTGCGAAGCCAAAAACGTGCGTTAATAAACTACCGAGGTGACTACAACAAAAAATATTGTGTTTTTTGTGTACCCATGTTTTTTTTTTTATTTTTAATAAACATATATCTACACATTTAAAATGTATCTACATGTTTTAAGCCAGAAAAATAACCAGAGAAAGAGAGAGTTACTGTCAGATAATTTGTTCGCAATTTCATTAGTTGACCCAGAGTTTTAATTATTTTCTGTGCCAATTTTAGCAGTTCTAATGAGGCATTGTCATGCATTGTCAAATAGTATCAGAAAACCACAACACCATTATTAATGCAAATAGAATTATGTCCTTTATCAAAAAAAAAAAAAAAAAAAATGAGTTGGTTCACTTAACCAAACGGTTTGTTGATTATTTGACCTCCCCCTAAAACCTCTATTGAGCCGGAACAAGGCACTGCGTGGCGTACTGCAGTGGTTTGTATATTCAGGTCAACTGTCAGTACCATCAGTAAAAACGCAAACATTAATTAATTTTTATGAATTGTGCGAGACCGCACAGACTAACACGGTGGCCTCAGGCACTGATGACAAGCAGCCCACCAATCGACCAGGAGATGAGCAACCAATACCTTTAACCTACAACCCATAGATAAAATGGGAAAAGGACAAGCTTGGTTGTTTCCTGCCACACCTTTATTGATGATAAAGAGAATGAACGTAGTAGTAGTATAGAGTATGGATGCTGGACATGGATATGGGAGTTGGGAACATGCAAACGGTAACGGAGTGCTACACCACTACCTTTGGACGTATCCTGATCCTGAGCCAGTATGCACAATCCAGCAGCAGAGGAAAAAGTTGATAGGGATGCAGAACACAGTTCAGCATCTGCATCGGTTCAGGTCAGTAACAGGGCCAATTCCCTTTGTATAGTATACATTCTATACAATGGATGTAGGATGCAAATTCCTGTGCTGCAACTGCAAGCCCTTCAAATGCAGCAGGCAATCATCAGTGACCGAATTCAATTTAAACAAATATTGAGGATAACATAAATCGCTGTTAAAATAGTTAGGTAGCTGGTGGCAGTATCCATTTAGTTTGGTTCTGATACGGTCGTGATTTTAGGAACCTTTGGTTAAAGGGTTTAACTTCGGCCCTCAATGTTTTTGCTATTTAACTGCCGGGGCTAAAAGTTATGCAACAATTTTTTTTTAAGATTCACTCGCTCTCTAAGCTCTTGAGAGTGGTATCCTTTTTAGTAGTGTTGAACACAGAATTATGGAAATAAGGGAGGGAGAGAGAGGAGGTATTCATGAACCTTGGTCTTAAATGCTCGCAAGTTGAAATGGTAAGTGAAAAGGGTACTGGGTAGATTATTCAGAATCTGTGTATTTGAAGGTACGTCCAAATTGATGAGCGTTCCTAGTGAAACGGGTATCACCGGTGAATTGATTGAGGGAAAGAATTTAACTGTCTTCTTCGAGCATTGCTTGTGAAAGAAGCAATAAATCAAGGAAATACATGAAGCATTCTGACGTTGTTTTCAAGAGATGGGAATGAATCCATGATAGCTCTGTTTCATTTTAGTTTTAATGCTCTGTTCTGGATTCTATCCAATAAATGGAGCACCCAAACATATTTGTTATACTCGAGTTTTGAATGTATACACCACCTTATAAATTGTATCCAAATTAAAAGGGTTTAATAATTTCTTACACCGATATAGAAATCGTAAATATTTTTGGCGGTTTCGAGAATATGTTGATCCAGTTGTTTCCAACAAAGATAGTCGTTGACACACATACCGAGTAAGGAGAGCTTCTCGGTTTCTTCGATGAAAGTGCCATTCAAGGTCAATGGAATAAGGGGTACATTTTTCTTCAACGACAATAGACAGCATTGAGTTTTCAAAGCATTAAAATCCACACGGTTTTTTATAGCCCATTTAACAATGCTGTAAAGATCGGAGTTTAATGAGCTCATCATACGATACCGTTGCAATTCCACTTCCCAAGGAGATGGACGTGAATTTGGGAACGAGTATGAAAAGCTGAGAGTAGAGTCGTCGGCAAAACAATGAAGTGAATTAGAAGTTTCAGAAAAGAGAACATTTTTAAATATGAGGAAGAGAGTTTAAAGGTCTTCGGTAATTCCCTAGAGGAAATATTGAAATTTTTTTAACTCTGAAACTAACGGGTCCTGCCATACAGTACAGCCGTTATGTAAAATCTTTTTTACTTCGAAAACAATTCTAACGATTTTTATCAAATAATAAAATGCGCGACGTGGTCGAACGAACTTGCTCTTATATAAACGACTAAGAATTTCAAAAATTAATGTTATTAAAACTGTTGATAACCATAGAATATTTTTTTTGACTCTTTTAATAGTGAGATATAAAAACACAATGCCATTTGATTTCTTAAGAAAATAAATCGTTGTAGTCATTTCTTAAAATTGTATATAGGTACACAATTTTAAAAACTTAAAAATTTTAAAAAAATTTGATACGCCCGGCTGAAAGGTTTTATAATAAATTGTATGAATTAAAATTAAATTTCCAATAAAAATAGTAACCCGTTTTTAATACAAGGAATTTTCCAAAAAAAATTATTTTTTTTTCTTAATTCAAAAAGTATTTATTTTTAAGTTTTGAAGTCCAATGTTTTTTAAACTTTTAAGAAGCTATTCTATACAAAATTTCAATATAATCCGTTATGTCCAAAAGAAATTGAACATTTGAAAAAAATGGTTCTACGAAAGGTACAATCAGTAATATCTTAGTTTTATTTTTTTTTTATTAAATTATAAATCCTAAACAATTCTTTGCGCCGTTTTTGAGAAAAATACTATTTTCAAAAACCATTTTTTAACATTTGTACGGTGGGTACCGTTATTATTAGGTAAAATAATTTTTTTACTTGCGACTTATATAGTACCTATAAGGCAAGTTATGCATTCGTAAAAAAAATCGAACTCGAGATTTTGATCAAAGTTGACATTACGATGATAGCGAAGACTAAAAAAGTGGGCCTCGCAATTCTGTCTGTCTGTCTGTCTGTCTGTCTGTCTGTTCGACTACATACTAAACGGCTCGCCCGATTTTCTTTAAACTTGGTAGATATCATTTTTAATTTTTTCCCCCCACACGTTTTTTTATTTTTTTTTATGACCAAAAATAACGGTACCTGCCATACGATTTTTTTTCGAAATTTTATAAACATTTTTTTTTCTCAAAAACTGTTCGACAGATTTCCAAAATAAAAATACAGAAAAATTTCAATTAATTAAAGCTAGGTATTGGTTGAAAAAAATTTTCCGACAAATGGTTATTGAGGGCACCCCCCAAGGAACCATTTTTTTGTTTTTGATTTTCTCAAAAACGGTTCAACCGATTTTGATCATTTCTTTTTTGCTAAAGCTCCAAAAAACATTAATAGAATTGTGTACTCAAATTTTGAAAAAAATTTTTTTTTGGATTTTTAAAAAAAACTTCAACATTTTTTTTTAAAAACTCAATATTTCGAAAACCCCATGCTAGATTTTTTTTAAACTTGATAAATAAAAGTTTCTCAATATATTCTACAAAGTGTGAGAAATTTTTTTTTATTTTACTTAAAAATAAAGGTACCTACCATACAAATGCTAAAAAAATTAAAAATCGTATTTTTCTCGAAAACGGCACGTAGAATTTTGATAAATTTTTTTTTCTTTCAATTAATTTTTACGATCTTTAATTTAATACAAAAAATTTTAAATTCAACCATAGAACCATTTTTTCGAATTTTGAATTTCTCTTATCCACATAACGGATCTTAATGAAAATTTGTATGGAGAAGCTTCTAAAAAGTCTAAAACACATTGCATTTCAAAACTTTAAAATAAATATTTTTTGAATTTTTGAAAAAAAAAAATCTATTTTTCCTTTTTTTGAAAATTCGATATCTCCAAAACGGGTCAATATTTCTTTTCTTAAATTTAGTTTTTATTCGAACAATAATAAAAACTTTAAATTGGCGTACCTAAATTTTTTTTAAAAAGCTTTTAAAAAGTTTGTATATAAAGCTTTTTTTTAAGAAACCACTACAACGACTTATAATTTTTGTTCTGGCATAAATTCATAGTTGGATAGCATTCCGTTTTTTTCTCTTACTGCTAAAAGAATTTAAAAATTAATTTTATCCTTATGAACAGTTTTCTCTAATAACATTCGTTTTTAAAATTCCTAGTCGATTACATAGGAGCAAGTTCGTGTGACCTAGTCGTGCATTTTATTTCTTATATCTTGTAGATTATATAAAGAAACTTATATTTGTCAAGTTTAAAAAAATCAAGCGTGGGGTTTCCGAATTATTGAGTTTTGAAAAAAAAATTAAGTTTTTTCTAAAATCAAAAAAAAAATGAAAATTTGAATACTACACAATAATATTTGAACTTCTTCAGAATTAAAAAAAACTATCCAAATTGGTTGTACCGTTTTTGAGAAGACCAAAAATAAAAAAAATGGTTCTAGGGGGGGGGGGGGGTGTCTACTATTAATAACTTTATTTCGGATTTTTTTTTTAAACCATTACATTCGAAAAAATTCGTATGCCAGGTACCGTTATTTTCGTTCCTTCAGAAAAAAAAAACTGTTAGGGGAATAAATAAAAATGATATCTACTAAGCTTAAAGAAAATCGACCGAGCCGTTTAGGCTGCAATCGAATAGACAGACACACACAATTTCGTGTTCTCTATCATTATTGATTTTTTTAACGAATGCATTACTTGCTTTATAGTTGCTATAAATCGCAAGTAAAAATTAGATTTGCTATTATTGGCATGGACTATATTTTGGTAAAAACAAATTTTGAGAAAAAAAAATTTATCAAAGGTACCTGTCATAGAACTGAATTTTTGATTTTCCTCTTTCTCTTTACGGGTCTAACGATTTTGACCAACATTTTTGTACAGGAACTTCTTTAAATTTAAAATATTATTTTATATAAAAATATTCGAAAAAATATATTTTGGGTTTTTTGAAAAAAATTCCAATTTTTTTTTGGAAATCAAGTTAATGATTATTATTTTTTGAAATTATTTCCTAAAATCTATACTACTTAAAACTGCTTTAAGCGAACCTTCCAAGTTAAATCGTTGGAGCTAAATGTTATTTAAATGTTCTTAAATAGCTCTCAGAAAGTTAAATGAGCTCTATTTCAAAGCAGATTGCAGCACTTGGTAAACGAATTTAAAAATCTAGCTCTAAAATGGAGTTTCTGTTTCTCTCTGCTCGATAAATATGCTCCATAATAATGTTTTTATCAGCTGTCTTAATGCATATAAGCATTTTGATACTGTACCCTTTAAGGGTAGGTCTACCCCAGAAGCAAACTCAAATCTCATGTAAAAACGTGTACATGTATTGGTGTACAAATATGGCTCTCTTAGTTAAGAATTTTTGTGTTAAGAAAATAAATTTACCTCGTCTCGTCTCTTCAGGATACCTCTTTTTTCGCATCACGCTTCACGCATAGACATACAGAAAGATAGAATATCAAAAAAAAAATAACAGAAAACGGGAACAAGGCACGAGTGGCAAGCTGGCAAGCCGCACAGGCAGCGCACAAGCATTTGATTTTGAATTGACTCGGATTGCGCAAAAGATAAATGAAAGTTTTTTTTCCTTTTGTATTTTGGGTAGACAAAATAATTTTTCGTGAATCGTGATTGTTTGAGGTTTAGGAAAGGGAAATTGAGTTTTTTGCATTCAGCGCGCACATTAGACACAATAATAGACGGTTTGTTTTCTGTTTTATTTTTGGTTGCAGGTGAATTGAAACTTTTCGCATTTAGGTAGATAGCGTTTTTATTCTTTGCGTATGTATACAAGGTTAATCTGTTGGTTCTAGGACTTTTACTTTTAAGGATATTTTAAAAAATAAAGAAAAGGGAGCACAGATTTAGACATTAGGAACCCGGGGAATCTGCTCTGATATTTATAATTTATTTTTAATGTAGACAATTAATTTTAGGAAACAGTTCACAACTCAAAAATTGCTCAACTAAAAAAATTATTAAATTTCCTAACCCAAGTAAATTAATACACTTTCAAAAATAATAATGTTAACTATGTACCTATACCTATAAAAATGTTCTTTTGAGTCTTTTTCAAAGGGCTGTAACTCTGCGAAAAGTGATCGTATTGGGATGAAACCAAAAGCGTTTTAAATATTTCTTTTTCTTGTTTCAGAGTTTCTAAAAATGAGAAATATCCTTAGTCAAACATTTTCAATTTTTATTTTTTTAAAGGGCTTCATTGTCTGGAGGTTATTTATGATTCAATAAAATTAATAAGTGCAAAAAAATATAGCCTCAGATTAAAAAGTGGTTCCGTCTTTAACCACTAATTTACATGTAAAAATTGACAACATAAAAGGTAAATTTGGCAGTTTTGAAAACATGAATAAATTTGTTATAGATAATGGATTCTTTGAAACAATTTATGGAGATACATAATTGATTTTTTACAATTGACCGTTCATTTAATAAAAGTGGAAAAGTGTTATTAAACAAACAGATTATCAATTTTGAAATTGGTTGATCAAACCGTTCGTTTATTATCTATTGTTCCTGAATATTATGTACCTAATCATCAAAATAAAAACAATGATAACAATTTTCATAGTTTTGCATTTGTTACATATCTTAGACTTGAAGTCCCTATCAGCGTTACCATTTCCGGAAAAAAATCGAAGGAGATTTGAAGAAAAAAGTGATGTAAATTGGGAAAAATCGAAGTAGATTTTAAAATGACTTTTAATTTACTTTTAGAAAAATTTGAACTGGGAGTTTTCATAAGTTGACATTACAACACAAAAGAATAATGATTCCGTCTATCTGCAACTATGTACCTCAATCTGCAGCCACTTTAGCTCGGTTCCTTCCATAAAGCCATTATGAAATATTATAATTATTTTGAAAATGGCTCTAATGCTTTTTTTTTTTTTAATTATGTATAGATAACTGTTCCAACAATGCAGTCCACACTTTGGTAAAAAATAAATGTTATTATCGGTACCTGTCATATAACCTTCTTTTTATTTTCTACTTTTTCATTTGCGACTCCTCCGATTTCGATCAAAATTTTTACATCGCAGATTCTTTGATTTTGAAATAATATTGTATACGACAAATGTTTTCCTTAAATCTATACTTTTAAATACTTAAAATTATCAATATATAAATATTAAATTTAAATTTAATTTAATTAATAAAACAGTCTTTTATAAAAAATAACATTAAAAGTACTATATTTAAATATAGTTTAATTTAAAATTAAAAACACATATGCAAGCAAAATTTTCATAGGATTCGTGTACACATCAGTGTGTTGAGTTCCTATGCTTTTAAACTTATTTGTGTATTTTTATTGTGTTGACATTCTTTTTTTTTGTAATTCGATGAATCTCTTCTTCGGTGGATTAGAAATTACCTTTCGGACCGTTCACTAAAAGTAGTTTTGGACGGTTTCAAATCTGATATCCACAAAATAAATGCTGGTGTGCCCCAGGGGTCCGTTTTGTCTCCGACAGTTTCTGTCATAACTGTTGCTCCGCTTAATTGTTTTGCTGACGACAGTAACCTCAGCTTTTCATATTCGTTTTTAGATTCACATCCTTGTCCTCGGATGTGGACTACCAACGGCAGCTTATGATAAGCTCATTAAATTATGATCTTCGAAAACTCAATGCTGTTTGGCACTTGCATCGAGGAGACTGAACAGCTTCTAGGTATGTGCATCAGAGACCATCATTTGTGAAGTGTTAACATGTTTGACGTAACCAAAAACGCCGCTAAGTGTTTAGATTTTATCCGCCGATGCAAGAAGTTTTTTACCCCTACTAATGTGGCTGTAATCTATAAGGCCTATATTCGTCCAAAGCTCGAGTGTAATTCCCACTAGGTAGGTGCTCTAAAAACCCTCTTAAGTCTCTTGCACAGAATTCAAAAGAGAGCTCTAAAAATGAAAGGCGACCGTTGTCTAACTGAAACATTTGAATCTCTCGAGCACCGCCGCAATTTTCATAAACAGTGCTCTAGTGAAGTAGCCAGTTGCGTTCTCCCCCTCAAACAATTCAACCGTAATACCCGTACTTCTAGGACTGCTCATAATTTTACTCTTGGGCCCAATTTCGGACGTACTGTCAAGTACAGTGATTCCTTTTTTAGCCGCACTACACGAATCTGGAATGCTTTACCCGGCTCAATATTTCTCACTCATTGTAATGAGCAGACATTAAAAACCAATGTGTATCGGTATTTCCTTTCTCATCCTATCCTACTTTCCTAATTCCTTGCACTGTGTTTAACATTTTAATGGTATTCATAACCCCTTGAGTGCGCGTTTAATATAAAAAAAATACTACCTAGAGTGAAATAGAGAAAAAGAAGTAGCTTTAATAAAAACGAACTTAAAATTGGTTTTCAAACATGTCAAAATCTTCATCGAAAAAAAAAAAACAAAACATGTGCTCTTATTTTATATCATTTTTTAATTTTGACACAAACAACATTATTGGAAAACTAATAGATACTTGTTTTTTTTTTACAAATTAAAAACTAAGTGATAATGAATATATGAACATACATAATATGTATTATATTATATTATGTTGTGTATATTATATAAAGGTCGTTCTTATTAGAACTGGGCCAGACTTGCCTATTGTCCTTTGTTAAAAATTATCTCATTTCGAAATTTTCAACGAATTACATCATGTGGCCTAATGAAAACGAAGTACGCATTACATATGTATGTATTTTCTATTTGCTTACTTTTTATCAGTTTTTTTTTGCTTGGGTTTTTTGTTTCCTTTGTTTGTTTTTGGAGGCATTATACCTTTGCAGCTAGGTTGTTGCAAAAAAATATTTATTGGTATGTACTTACAAAATAGATTTGCACAATAAAAACACAACAGAAAATAACAGTAACGAGAGTATTATCTATCACCATGACATATTGAATTAAAGGAGACAAGTCTTCCTACATATGTAAAACCAACAAAAATACATAAAAGAGGCGCACTTCCCATATTCTTTCTATTTACATACTTTGACATACCTCCCAATTTCACCATTCTTCTACCAGTGGAATACGTCACCACCGAAAACAAAATGTGATCGAATTTTCCTTCTGAACTTATTTATATAAATATGTACATAGGTATTTAGATTAATAGATACCTGCATACATAATATTTTGGCGCCATCCACTTGCCATATCCCTTGGTTGTTGCGTATTCGCTTACAGTGAAATGCAATTTCATCATCTAATATGTTTTTGATACATCCATTACCTACCTACGCAAAATTAAATCAAAACAATCCTTACGATACCAAATCAAATCACGGCGGCGCGGGGTTGCACCTCTATACATTACCTATGAACCTACCTATCGGGAAAAAAAACAACACAAAATCTATTGTATATATTTATATGCATATGTATGTATCTTATTCTATACACAACATCGCAAATTTCATTTCTTCCATCATCATCTACACACCCTTTGACAAAAAAAAACAATGAAGATCACTATGCATCGCAATTTATTACTATGTGTGTACCTAAAATGGCTTTCCATAGAAGAAACAAAAAAAAAAAACAGTAGAAGTGATGATAGATCGCAAATAAAAAAATACAAAAAAACAAAATTTATGACAGCGAATTTGTGATATACCTACCTACTTATATACTTTTTTATACATACACAAAGAACATTTTTCCACTCTACCTCCGACAATGTGGAATGGTCATTGCATCATTTACCTACTAAAAACAATCATTTCTAACACGTTTTTTTTTTATTTTTTCTGTTCTTGTAGTACGAGATGCAAGATGACAAGTCATAAACAAGAATAAAAAACTAAATAAGCCCAGACAAAAAAAAAAAAAAAGAATCAAGAGAGCGGATGGGCGGACAAAATTCTTTTGCACAGAGAATACGAAACCTTCTCTTTCAAAGCGCTGATATTGCAGTGGCATTCTTGTGAACTGAAAACTTACTTGTGTGCGTGTGCAAAGGAACTTTTTGTTAAAAAATGCAAAACAGACCTCTTTTATAAAAATAAAATTAAATAAATATTCAGTGAAAAAAGTATTTTGTATTTTGAATTTAGTAAATAAAATATCAAACAAAAATAAAAAAATATGTGAGAACTGTATTATTAATACTTTTCTTGCAAATGCATTACAAATACTGTCATATTGAATTGCATTTTTTTGAACTTTAGATGAGTTTTATTAAATTTTTAAGAACGATACGCTGTTCAGGGAATATAAATCTTTGATTAAAAAATTATTTCCAAAAATTAAAAATATAACTCTCAATTTCCCAGGGTAGAGAACAAAATATTTGTAAAAAAATGTATATTTTTTGACTTTTGTTAGTAAAAAGTTACTGTAAAAATAAAAAAAACAAATAAAAAAAAAATTAACGTAATTGCACATACTTATTGGCTTTGTACAAGAGTGAATTTTACTTCGTTATCTTTTATACTTATGAAGTTTTATCCAGTAGAGCATTCATACCACTATGCGAATTTCCTTCGTTTTTCATAGTTTTATATATTTTTTTTTGAATAAATAATAAAACAGAATAAAAAAAGAAGAACGATACGTGATTTGGGAATATGTTGTTTCTATAAAAAAAATATAAAAAAAATAAAAAAGTAATATTTCGGAATTTCCCTATCATTTGAATAAGGACCTTACTAAAATGTATGATTTTTCCACTTGTGTGGCAGTTTCTGGGCACACAATTTTTTTATATTTTTTTCAAAACTGCAAAAGTATTTTGAATAACATTTTTCTAATCGATGACCGTTTATTTCATTGAAATATTCGTAAAATTGTGAAAGTTATACAGCTTAGCGCAAAGTCTAACCTATTTTTTCAATGGACACCTACCCTTAAATAGCTCTTTAACAGCTAAAGAATTTTTTAAAGTGTTATTTAAGTGCTGAAAGCTATATCTTCATGTATGTTTAAGAAAAAATGGCGAGTATTTAAGAATTTTTTACAAAACAGAAAAGGAAAACTATTTACAGTGCTGTGATGACTGCATTTGAAAAGAATCATGAAGCTTCATCCAAAAAAGTGCACGAGCAAAATAAATATTTTTTTCTCAAGTTCAAAATTAAAATAAAAAAATTTTCTATCCACTTAAAACAAATTATTTTAGAAGGGCGTTGTAATATTTCGAAGTACAATATCAACATTTTTGATAAAAAAGAAATCGCACTTAGAAATCACCCCACATTGAACATATTATGGCTTTTAATTATTACCTTTACTCATGGTTCTATGTAAATAAATTTTGATGCTAAGATGATTTACCAATTCAAATAATAATTTATTTTCGTATTCAATAGTATAATTTGTATTTACTAATACTAATAGAAAATAAATTTTATAACTCCACGTAAATGCACGCGGCCCTATGGCAGTTTTAAAGTGTATATTAAAGCTTTTAGCCGACAAAACATACTTACAAGCACTATTAAGGAGCTAAAATGTGCTCTCAAACTTAATGAATTAGCTGAAGTGGCTCCATGTTTGCTCTAAAGGCCCATCTAGAGCGTGTTTTTGAATAAACGAGCTCAAAGATTAGCTCTGAAAGCGCTTTTCAAGCATTAATACAGGTAAAAATGTTTCTCGGGTTGTTCTTCGGCATTTATTGTATACCAGAGTCGCTTACTTAATACAATCTTCGATGCTTCCCATATCCTAACTTTCTAACGATTTCAAACATAAATCCCATTGAGCCTTTGAATCTCTCCATTGCAGCTTAGGCAAGAGCTTTAGGTTCACGCTTTCGTCACTTTCAATTGCACCCATGTTGAAAGAAATATCTATTGGCATGTGATCTGAATACGGTACTCCACCCCAAAATCAATGATCACAGAATTCCAATTCCCCTTTCATAAAGTTAAGTGTACACTATTGGTGGATCTTACAATATTGTCAGACCTGACAATGTCTGACAATTATCTACGAATGTTCTGACAATTAAGTTTTCAGTTACACGGTTGGTGGAAAATCTAACAATTTCTTACAATTTATTGTCAGAAGTTGGCTGAAT